>JBCFYV010000003.1:629125-736963 GCA_039000515.1 Timema cristinae | reverse complement strand
CCAACGCCTCAAGTTCATAGGTGCCTGGAGGGACTGTATACTCTTTACCGTCGCAAAAAAATTTATTATTACGTTCGTCAATGTTCGGTATGGAATTGAACGTGGCCAGATTGATCAGTCCGATGAACCATTCTTCTTCACGATTCTCTTCTCCGAGCAGGATATGCGGGAAGTAGTTCTCTGTCAGATTCGAACTCTGACCTGTCAGTGTAAGTGTCATAGACATATTTACTAAGTTCTAACGTCAACGTGAGTATTTAAGGAAAGCTAAACAAAGATGTCCGCATAAAACGGTCCCGTACTCTTGATACCGAGTATGATTATAGGTGATGGGTATTCCTCCGAGATATTGAACAAGTTCGAGCGGTGGTCTTAGATCACCGAAACTATCGAAGTAAACCGCCCGTTCACCGCTTTTCTTATACGCCACCCAATGCGTACCCTTACCACTATCATCGTCAAGATTGATGATGGCGTTCTCTATCTTCCAAGGAGGACCGTTAGGTAAAGCATCTCTCGCAAATACTCCTCTAAAGAAGGGGATTTTTAACTCGGCGGCGTACTTGCGCAGATCCGTTTCAGTAAGGGCACGTTTAGGTAGTCATTTTAATTTCGGGTAAGGCCGTAGATACATACCTTTCCCCATGGCGATAGCTTCGAGCGTACGATTATGTCTCTGAGCCTCGTTCAATTGTTTCGTATTCGCCTTAGCACTTTGTACGGCCTTGGTGATTCCTGCGGCTCCTCCGGCGACGGCTCCAAGCGCTGCGATCAAAGGTAGTATAGGTAGAATTCCTCCCTTCTTCTTACCACGTCTAGTAGTAGTAGTAGGACGCCGTTGACGACGTTGAGTTTTCTTCTTCTTCTTTAGACCTGAACCCATCTTGACTTTAGCTTTCATCGCGTTGGTGATTGCCCACGCAGCGGCTTTCTCGCTCAACTTCGAGTCTGGCGCGAGTAATCTTTTCCACGATTTCTCGATAAGTTCACGATCTGCAGTATGACGTCCTGCAAGATCTTTCACCTTGGAGTAGGCGATATCGTGTTCTTTACAGTGTCGATCTAACTCGTTTATTCCAGGATCACCCCGTTTCAATCGTTTTTCCAACTTTGTTCCCGGTCCACAGTACTGGTATCCAGGTATATGCGCTTCAAACGGTAGATTATTGATTATCTTATCCAACAAGCCTCCCCCTCTTCTTCGTCGCATGACACGTACTGATTAGCATTTATATAGGTACGTCCATTATATAGATTAAGTAGTCGTCAACATGCGGTTCGAGAAACAGACAGACTCTTTAACTGTACACAACAACGATCATGATGAAGGAGGAGCTTTACCTCAGAGACACGGTACGTTGTTACCTGATACTATCCGCTGCATCATCTGTGGACCATCGAATTGCGGTAAAACCAACGCCATGATCAGTCTGTTGGAGGAACCTAACGGGCTACGCTTCAAGAACGTGTACGTTTACTCAAAATCGTTATACCAGCCTAAGTATCAACGTTTATCGAAGGTCCTCTCACTCGTTGAAGGCATGGGCTATTTCCCTTATTCCGACAACGCGGAAATTATCCCACCGTCCGAGGCTGAACCCGACTCTGTATTCATATTTGACGACGTCGCTTGCGATAAACAGTTTAATATACAGGCTTATTTCAGTATGGGTAGGCATAAGGCCATAGACTGTTTCTATCTCTGTCAGACGTACTCGCGCATCCCGAAACAGATGTTGAGAGATAACGTTAATCTTCTCATCCTATTCAGGATGGACGATACGAACCTGAGACATGTCTACGGCGATCACGTGAACACGGATATGACTTTCCAAAAATTCAAGGAGGTGTGCTCGCTGTGTTGGAAAGAAAACAAGTATGATTTTCTCGTGTTGAGCAAAGATCATGAGATCGATAAAGGACGATATCGCTACGGGTTCGATACCTTTATCTTGCACGATTGAGGTGAACGCGCGTTCAGTACGCGATAAGACATCATGTCGTCCATATCTAAATTCGGTCATAGTCTCTACAAATATAGATCTCTCATCGAGTCAGAGGGAAATCTAACTCTAAACTCTCAAGGGCATTACGACGCTAGATCGAAAAGGATCGTCAACGTCGAGTCACCCGTCACATCTAAGGATGTCTGTAACAAGTCTTACGTCGATAGGATGGATGCGAGACATAGTAACGAGCAGATAGTCGCTCTCAACACTGCCAAGGACCTCATCAAAGGACAGATGGAATCGCTGATTGAGGATTTGGAGAACAATCGAATGAAATACGTCAACTTTGAGAAGAGTACTCGTCAAGGGGTAGAGGAGGTGCGGAAACTGTCGCATCATCATGAGGATCGTCTCAACGAAAATAAAACAACGCTTGACGTTTTAGGTTCTAAGCTGCTAAGTCTAGAGGAAACTTTCGAGATACAACGAGGCATTTACAACGATTTTATAGCCGGAGGTGTACTACGCTTAAGGGGACCGGATGACAACAAGCTTTACGATGCAGACGGTTTAGTTTTGCGAAACATAGGTATGCCCTCATTACCTTCAGACGCCGCGTCTAAAGCTTATGTAGACTCTACGGTTAATCGCAGTTTCATCTACATCTACTTGGATTCGAAACCTCTGAAGAAGGATGGGAGACATTTCGAATTGACTCTAACAGGTGAACGTGGTTATAAGTTCAAGAGGGCAGGCATCGTTTCAACGATGGTCATGAACTTGAAAGATATTATTTGCTTGTTGAATCTTAAAATTATCGACGACCCTCCTTTCGAGGTGTTCAAAGATGACTCTATATCTTTCATGATAGAAACGCGCTCGACGACGACGCCTCAGATTTTACACGTCGAATTAGGTTTTACTTACGTTTAGATATAATGAACCGTTTCTTCGTTGTAAGAGACATTCTCTCCTTACATCATGTCGACGAAGGTCACGGAGGATATCATAAAAGCGAGTAAGATTATTAAACGAAAGTATAAGCAACTACGTGATGCTCGGCACGAGTCGGAGCACGTAGCGAATGAAACGTTCAAACCTATCACGGAACCTCTAAACAAGATGGTGAAGGCGCTCGCCGAACCCGAACCCGAAGCCCCGCCTGAGAGATCGCAGAGCAACCATCTATTGGATACTTATCTTTATTCGTCTCATACGCATTCTGATAAGACATATGGGGTACGTCATGAAGGCGACTCTACCAAGCTCGGAGATACGCCTATCGTATTCGACGGGAAAGACGGAACAATACTTCTCAACAATAAGACGGTACCGTATACTCGAGGACTATTAGAATTACTCTTCAGAAGAGCACCTGCGCATTATACTAAGGATGATCTGAAAGTATACAAGTCTATGCTCGAAGAAACGAACGCGCATCGGTTGAGAAACGACCCTTACGCTCGTATCAAGATGCGGCCGGGATCAAAGTATTCGCTAATCATCAAACCTATGTTTGAAGAGGAGCTCGAGGGTGAAGGTTTATACAAGATGGTGACGGGAAGAGGCGTCGATTATACCTATTGGGACGATCCTAACGAATTGGTTGATCGATTACGACTCTTGCACGCATCTACCGAGGCCGGACATTCCGCTCACCATAACGAGATCGTTTCTATCATCGAGGAATTACGCGAGGCGGGAATCATCGTATAAAGACAATCAACTCTTCGATATTTTATCATAATCATGTCCGGCGTCAAGTGGGAGATTGCGCGCGAACTTCATCGTCCGGCAAGACGACGATTCCCTCGAAGACATGTTAGCGTACGAGGCTTGAACGAGCTCCTTCAGGCCGATCTGGTAGAGATGATACCCTACTCCGGTTCGAATAAGGGATTCAAGTACCTTCTCACCGTCATCGACGTGTATTCCAAAAGGGCTTGGGCCGCACCCGTCAAGACTAAGACGGGTAAGAACGTCAGCGTCGCAATGGCTCTCCTCCTCGAAAAGGTAGGTTTACCTCGTGTACGTCACCTTCAAACGGATAACGGGTCAGAGTTTTACAACGCAGAATTCAAAACACTCATGAGGAGAAAGAGGATCAATCATTATTCTACATACAGCAACGTCAAGGCTAGTGTCGTTGAACGATTTAATCGCACTCTCAAGAACATGATGTGGAGGAGGTTCACGGCTAAAGGATCGTATCGATGGATCGATATGATCGACTCCTTACTGGACGAATACAACCGTACTGTACACTCGACCATAAAGATGAGACCTATAGACGTCAAGGACGATAGACTTTTACATACAGTCTATAAACGTTTCAAGAGCTCAGATCCCACGCCGAACGTATTTAAAGTGGGTGATATAGTCCGTATCAGCAAGTATAAGGACGTTTTAGAAAAGGGTTATACCGCAAACTGGTCGACTGAACTGTTTAAAATACGCAAGGTGGTCGAGACTAATCCCAGGACCTTCCTACTCGAAGATATGAAAGGTAACCCTATCACGGGCGGTTTCTACGCTAAGGAACTTAGAAAGACTTCGTTTCCTGACGTCTACCTCGTGGAGAAAATAGTCAGACGTTCCGGAAATAGAGCGTACGTCAAATGGTTAGGGTTCGACTCGACACACAATTCGTGGATCGATGCGAAGGATATAGAGGAGGGGTGAGAGGGTTATGTCCCTCCTCCATCCCGAGCATATAAAGCGAGCGGGAGGTAGGGAGACGCATCTCATTCGAAATGTTTAGACGGTTGGGTTATCGTCTGGAGGACATGAGTGAAATTAAGATCTCAGACAACAGCTTGGAGTACTACATCGCGAAAGTCGAGAAGGGTTACAGCGAGTGTTGCGACTCTTCGGTGCACTGGCTCGGATGCCATAATCCGGGAATGTACGAGGCGAGTCAGTCCGTCGAGAACTGTTCAACATCATGTGCTGTCTACAAGCTGAAGGAAGGGGACGAGCCACAAATTCTCAGCGAAGACGCTCCCCTGCTCGACGAAGACGCTTTGTGCATCGAGCTGGATCGGATCGAGCGGGAGGAACTCGACCGCGTCAAAAGCATCTCCGAACTCGAAAAGTATCGGGCCTACAACGTTCGTCACCTGGAAGGAGACGAAGAGATCAGCGAGCCGGAGGACGAGCCGAACATCGTGACGCTGGACTATGTGGGCAAAGTGCGTCTTCCGGGCAAAAACTTTGGCGCGAGATACAGAAGTCGGTTTAACGCGTCGCAACGCGGACTGATCTATCTAGGCGACGACAAATACAAACTTTTCAAGTGGTGAAAGACTATATGTTGAAAAGACTAAGACTTTGAGAGAGAGAGAATTTTGTACTGAATATATATATGTATCAATGTAATATTAAGAATATACTAGGTTTTAAAAAAAACTGTACTATTTATTTAGAGGTGAATAATACTTGTCATATCCTTGACCATCAGGGTTCGAGGTTCATAAGCTACCCTCCCTCTTTGAGAGAGAATATACTTGTCATATCTTGACCATCAGGGTTCGAGGTCCATAAGCTACACTCCCTCTTTGAGAGAGAGAGAGAGAGAGAGAGAGAGAGAGAGAGAGAGAGAATTTTGTACTGAATAATACTTGTCATATCCTTAATTCCCAATCTTTGCTAGGACTGACAATCAGGGTTTGAGAGAGTAAGGGTTCGAGGTCCATAAGCTACACTCCCTCAGAGAGAATTTTGTACTGAATAATACTTGTCATATCCTTAATTCCCAATCTTTGCTAGGACTGACCATCAAGGTTTGAGGGAGTAAGGGTTCGAGGTCCATAAGCTGCTCTACTACATCACGATGATGAGAGAGAGAGGGAGAGAAAACCCTGTTCCCCGTATGCTAGTCTCCCCCGACCCCCCTCTCAGCCATCCCTAGCCCTCCGCGCATCCCAGTCGTGTCCTCTGCCCCTCACCCCTCCCCCTCCCCCCCCCAAGTCCTCCATCCCTCTCAATTATGCTAATGAGTCACAGAACCCCGCACCAAAAAAATATTTTTTGTCTCCCACTCCACCCAGGTGCTCCTCTATCCCTCTCCCCAACCCCCTCCACCCTTCACTCCCTCACCCGTGTCGCGCAATCGAGGGCTCCAACCCTTCCCCCACATGTCTAGCCTGTCATCTCAGAATCCATAAAAAACAGGATTAATGCCTGTGCCACCGTAAAATAGTCTCCCCACTCCTCCCCGCACCCAGGTGCTCCATCCCCTCCATCATGTGCTACAACCCTTACTAACACCCCATCCCCCCTCCCCTCACCCCATCCTGTCATCTCAGAATCCATTAAAATGGTGATTAATGGGGTGTGTCGCTGAATAGCACAAACTCCCTTACTATAAGCCAGTCAGCTATGATCCATTGCACTACATGCCATTGCATAGAAGTGAAATTGAAAGCTTGGAAATCAATATAAGAACAGACACTGGTGAACCTGTACCATTCGAGTTTGTAAAAGTGTGGGTGAAACTTCATTTTCGATGCTGTTCAACATGAACTGTCCCTACCAAAGATACTACGTCGACCAGGCTGGAACAGGTATATCTTCGATCTATCACGGTGTTCACTATTAACGTGGGCACGGGATAGGAAGTTTTTTCAGCAGCTTTTTCAAAAGCATCTACCATTGCTGAGAAGCGGCGCTAAAGCCATTGGAAAACAGGCTCTTCATACAGGTATCGACATGCTATCCCACGTAACCAATCAACGTCGTCCTTTCAAAGAGTCCCTACGGCAACGTGTTGGTGAGGCTGGAACAATTCTGAAGATCAACACTCTGATGACCGGTTCCAGATATAAAGGGCGTCGTAAAAAGCGACTACGTCTTCTTCTGTCGTCGACCGACGTAAATAGGTCAAGAAAGAAGCTGTATATATTTTCAGTTGAAATGTCATTTCTACACCCCCAGTCCTGCGAGTGTGCCATCAGTGATCTAGATCTCTTCTCTATGCCACCACACTCAAACCAGTCTTGAAAGTGGACAATGGCTCCAGTACAAACCCTTCTCTTCCCTCACCAATGATTCGCCCATATAATTCACCGTTACCATTATCTTTCACAAACCATGCTCTATCTCAGGGCGGCTATCATGATACCAGATGGTGGCGCTTTCACCGAGGTGGATCCGATCGCTCCCGTCAACAACTGGTTGCATTCACTATTCTCAGAGGTGGATGTGTTTTTACACCAAAAATTAGTCTCACCGCCCAGCAACACGTATGCCTATAGAGCGTACATCGAGACGCTGCTCAATTACAACAGTGAAGCCAAAATAACGCATTTGACTTGCGGTATGTGGTTCGCAGAGACCCCCGGAAACTTTGAGGATATTAACACCGGCAACCGGAGTTTTGAGGCACGTCGCGGTCTCACCGCAAAAATCAAGATGGTGGAACTTTTGGGGTATCTACATGGTGACGTGTTTAACCAAGAGAAATACCTTTTTAACGGCACTGAAATCAGAGTCAAATTGGTCCGTTCCCGAGACGGGTTTAGCTTCATGGCTGTCACTGGACTCCCTCACTTTAAGGTGCACATAGTTGAAGACGGCCTTCTAGTGCGACGTGTCAAAGTAGCACCTTCTATACTGTTGGCACACGCCAAAGCATTAAACGTCAGCCCGGCAAATTATCCCATCACCCGCGTAGAAGTAAAAACCCTCACTATTCCTACGGGCGTGCAAGGGAAATCGCTGGACTAGGTGTTCACCGGGCAGTTACCCAAACGATGCATCGTGGGATTTGTATCAAACGTGGCGTTCAACGGAGACGCCACCAAGAACCCGTTCAATTTTCAAACATACGCCATGAACCATTTCTCACTGTACGTGGACGGGGAACAAGTGCCGTCGAAACGGTTACATCCCGATTTACCAAACGGAAATTATGTCATGTCCTATCACACACTGTTTTCTGGAACGGCTATCCATTTCATGAAAGACGGTAGCGACATCACCCGGGAAGCCTTCTCTAAGGAGTATCATCTCATGAATTTCGATCTCACACCTAATCTGTCCACCCACATGTCATCACATTGGAATTTGACGCGGCACGGCTCTCTGAGAATCGAAGTGAGCTTCAACAGAGCTCTCACCAAAACAGTAAACTTTATCATCTACGGGGAGTTTGCCAACATCATCACCGTCGACAAGGACCGAAAAGTCGTGACCGACTATGGGAGTTAATATAAGCGACTTCCCGCCCCTTACCCACGTCCTTTAAACCATGGACGTCGTTGTGGATTTCCAGAGCTTCATCGACGACCGCAAATAGTTTATCGTCAAGGAACTAAGGGTTTTATCTGTATGTGGTACATTACTGCAACATGGGTTGTTAAGACCCCCATACGCTATCAAGGAACTTTCCACTGCTGCCCGAAAGAGAAGCCGACTAAATCGTCAACAATCTGCACGGTATTCCCTGGGATAGCGGTGATGTGAATTACAGTCTACTCGAATCTCTCATCTCCCGTGCCACAACGCATGCAGAAACCGTCTACTTCAAGGGGGCGGAAAAGAAAAAGTTTCTAGCCAAATACACGTCAATCCCGGTCGTAGATCTGTACGACAGAGGCTGTCCTTCGTTGAAAACACTCAAATTGGACCTCATCATATGCATGGAACATATTTCTGTGTGGAATTTCTGTTCGGCCTCCATCGTCTGGGGACTTCGAGATTGGATGATTAAAGATGGACACCCACAACATAAGACGTGCGCTGAAAACAAGACCGTGGTTCCGTTCTGTACGGTCGGGTGTTTTCCCCGCTGATCAACTACCCGCAAGAATAGCGCGACCTGCCACTCTAGTCATCAACACCGATTCACACATCGAGCCCAGGACGCATTGGGTCACCATCTTCATCGACAAGAATGGCGTGGGAGAATATTTTGACAGTTATGGTTTTCCGCCCCGTATAAAGTCACATCTGGCGTTTATACGCAAAACACTTGTCGCACGTCTCATAACACGATACAACTTCAAAACATAGCCTCGGACGTTTGCGGCCATTACTGTCTCATGTACCTTCTCTATCACGCCCAGAAAATTCCGATGAAAACTTTCCTGACCCTATTCTCACCAACCGATCATACTTCCAATGACTCTACGGTGGTTGAGATATTGCAACACATTTTTCAAGAAACTAGGGTCCTGCCACCACCCTCAAGAGGCTGCGTCCAATCGGCGTGCGCCTATAAAAGGGGCGTCCCGGTGTTGTGCAGGACGGAATCATGGAAGCACAAGACGTATGCACACGCGAAGCAAAGCCGGTGAAGCCGCTCACCATCACTGATATTTTCAACACTTTATCTCCGCTGGACGAAGTCGACGCCAAGCGAATCATCATAAGCATGAGCATCAAGAACACGTTTACACCATATGTCCAGCTAGGAAAATGCGGAGTGAACTGTGCCTTGTTTAACCGTATAGAGTGGCAAGAACTGGGCAGCTACAAGTCGGTCATATAAAAGTTTTTCACCAACACGCAATCTCCGCAGAAGATTAGTCTGACTAATCATTAAATCTCCCTGAGACGCATGTGCGGTGACCGTATGGTCGCCATGAGCGAGAAACAAGATGCCGGACTTAGACGGGTCACCTATCTGTCACCAAGCTGGGCACGTCTTTGTGACGTGTGGAATCTCATCGACGTCACCGTCGACCGACGTAACATGTGATCAACACCCGTCTCACGCTATTGCACGATTTAATCGACACACTCGTCGTGGATATGTGCGACACGCTAACAGAATCGGTGGATGTCATCGACCTAGAACAGCCTACGATGGAGACGCACATCAAAAACCTGTACCTTATCAGTGCTACCTACTATACTCGTCAGGTCATCGGTTTTTACTTTTATATGCTGGATTGTGAACTAAAAACAATTTTACTAATATATCTAAGATACACTGTGGAAAAGCGTATGAACGATTATGTGCGTCATTCCTGTAAAAGTGTATAATTAATCTATATATTTTGTAATATCTGTGTTTTATTCACTGTCTACGCTAGAAACCACGCCATGCACTGATAATCATTCATCGATATTCTACAATTAATCATCAATAATCGATATATCTGGGGCGAGGATTTGAGTGTTTGGGGGATTCCCAGGGTTAATAGAACGTACTCTGGTTTAAAACTACAACGCCCATTGTTCGGATTCCACGTTAAAACTGTAGGTCCTCCGTATAACCCGAACGGGAAGTAAGACGTGGTGCTAATAATACTTATTTGATCAGAGGACAGGGTTTGATATTCCCTTTCGATACCTGTACTATAGGTTATGTTTTGACGAATAGGGTTTAAAATTCAACCTTGTACCCCTTAGTCTAGTTGTTAATTGCTTTGTTATTGTCCTGGAAGCGATCATCTCTACCCGGGAGGTAAACTAACAGGACATACGCAACAACAGGATGTGTTCAAGTTTTAAACTCCAAAACCCCTAATCGACAATTAATGGGCTTGCCCGGGGGATAACTACACAGCAACATGTTGTTGTAGCACAAGGTACAGTCTTGTTCTGTGCAAAGTAAGCTTGTAGCCAATCTAACACTAGTAAATACACAGTTTACACAAATTCCAATATCTCTGCGCATCATTTACAACCTTGTTTCATGAAAAAGTCAGCTTTGAAATATGAGGGTTACAACCTTGTTCTGGGCGCTATTTGAATCAGATAAGTTTGTTGTAGACGAAGCAAGTACAGCATCCCAGCCCCGAGAGGGAGAGTCCCTTATGTTATCCCGGTTGTTAAAAGTTCTTAGACACCTGGAATAATAATAAGGAATAAATAAAATGTGTGTTTGAAGTTTATCTTGATATCTTATCTGAGAACATACATATTTGGAAACAATATGGGGTTTGAGAAGAGGAAATAGATCATTCTTAAATTGTCTCTTAATAATAATATGGTCATTCTTTAAAAGTCTGAATATTTTTTTTCTGACTATAACATTATTTTGTTTTTGAAGTATTTTACTTACCTCAATCAGGTAGGGGTTCAATAAATTCAGGACAAACTTAACATGGTCTTAAGAAGTTAGGTCTTAAGATTTAAGTCTGGTGATGTCAGGTGTGGGGAGTGCGTTCTTGTGATCTTGGGTCTTGTTTGGTTAGCTATTGAGATTTTAGAAGTTAAGTCTGGCAATGTTAGGTCTTTTTAACCCAAATGATGAACTCAAACAAATTTGTTTTTAATGGGAGTTAATCATACCAACACGAGTAAAGCATAAATCGTATGTACTGTACATGTATGCAACCAATGAAACCCTGACTGACCTTATGATGTTGTAGAAACCCCTGGCAGAACTCTACTCGATGAGGATGATCAGCTTGGAGTATATACTGTAAAGTGTTTAATATTTATCTTACGTGAAGTTCCACTTTGTCGAGTCAGATTGTAATGTTCTGGCGTGATAATGATAGTAGTCCGCTTCTAATGCTACTTAAAAGTGAAGAATTTGTTATGTTGTAGAGACTTGTTTTTATTAATTGATGATGAATATTTGTTTTGGAATACACGATATGGGAGTCTAAGCTATTTAGCTCAACGCATCGCGGATTGAGTTTGAAAATTGGGAATGATTTAGCGTGGACCCTTCTCAGTTTTATAAGTATTTTCAATAGGGATGTGGGATAATAAACAAATAAAAATATAAGCTGATGACATGGATTTGTTGTAGAAAACATTGAACACCCAGTTGTGTGAGAAAATTTCCTAACTCGTGTGGATGAATTTAGTTCTATGTTCTAAGACTATGATATTAATTGTAAATTTGTTAAGGATGAGAGTTTTTGATTAAAACTTTTACTAAATGAACATCTAATTCATTACAATGCTGTGTTGAGGCATAATGGTATGGATGGTAGCCTTCATAATGTAGAACCGGGTGTACTAACCCACCTTGATAGCCCTCACAATAATATGTGTGTTGACTTTTGAGTGCCGGTTTGTTAGGACATATTTAGACTAGGAACTTTTAGGTATTAGTTCTTTGTCAAAGCCGCCTATCAACGTCATCCTTTATTTTTTTATTTTAATCTCTTTTTCAACACCGCTATGTAGCTTTTAGGAAATTTTTAGGTAGTAGGTCTTTGTTAATACCACCCTTATGAATTATAATTGTGTGTGTGTGGTGTGTGTGTGTGTGTGTGTGTGTGTGTGTGTGTGTGTGTGTGTGTGTGTGTGTGGAAAAAATTCAGACCTCAGGATAGATCAGAACTCATTTGTTAGTGCATCTTTTCAAACATTTAATAATTTGATTGCATATATTGAGGTTAGGTTAGATTAGGTTAGCTTTAGTGTCAAATAATCATGTATGTAACTGGTCAAACCAGTATTAAATATAGGCCCATCTAAATATTCAAAGGGGTGACCTGGTGGTCTAGGGGAAGGTGTCAGACTTCTGTGCTGGGGTCCGGGGTTCAAAAGGTGTCGGACTTCTGTGCTTGAGTCCGGGGTTCAAAAGGTGTCGGACTTCTGTGCTGGGGTCCAGGGTTCTATCCTCGGTCCCGGTAAAGATTTATCTGATTACCAAACCCTTCCTTCACCTCTGACAAGACATCTTGTGAATGTGTGGAATGCCAGGCCTCCACCGTGGTTCGGATTCCATTTAAACTGTAGGTCTTCCATTTCATCTCACATCACCCTACCATTACACATTAGCGTAAGTGCGTACAACCCGAACTGGTAGTAAGACGCGGTGCTAATAATAATAATAATAATAATAATAATAATAATAATAAAAATAAATATTAAAAGGCTTTTGACCCAATAATATGCTAATTAACTGTCTTTTTTCTTCCTTTTTAAGATAGGATTAAAAACATTGGTGTTGATGTGGTGAAGGTTATGGTAAATAGCTAAGGGGTGAGAGGTTGAATAAGGTAGCACTAATATCCTTGAACTTGAATTTTCTAGTCAACATTGAGATTATTATACCACTTTTGAGTTATTTTGAGTGCGAGTCGATGCTGTACTAAGAGTCCTTCTTATATTCAGACTAATAATATCCTGGACTAATGTTTTCTGCTTACAACGGTGCCTGTTCGTTAGCATTTAGTACAGCATATTCCAAATATGGCATCCACACATTAAGTTGTCCTGCATCCACATGTCACGATGGTCTCATTTGACCAGTCTTCCAGCTGGTGAAACACATTTCTACTCGAATTCCATCCGTTAGCGATTGGCGCGCCTCTTGACTATGCCACAGGCCTGATGCAATGTAAAACACAGTGTTACTACTTCACTTCACGACTTCCATATGCGAAACACACTTATGACACGACTATTAACAATATTTTCACCGCATTTTTCACGAAACTTAGGGATATAACGCTTTTGCATCCAAAAGTATTTTATAGTTAGATTTGCTCATATAATAATGTGGTACTGTCTGTATCTATGATTTACCTGACATCCTGTATATGGTGAAATATAATGATTTTAAATGTGTGTGGTTTTGGGGACAGTTGGTTGGACTCGGTTAAGATAGGTCTAATGCAGTTAAGATAAATAGCAAAGTAGAATGTCAATACTTCTGTATATATATAATTTCTGGTCTCCTGATAAAAGCTCTTTTGGCGATAGTTTGACATGTCCTGAGTCATAAGACCCTAAAAACATATCTGAAAACAAAGTTTATTTAAAGTTTCAATTAAATACTAATTTATCACATTTACTAGAGATTAAACTTTCCAAGCCATCGCTCATAAGTGTCCAAGATAACTAGGACAATCCTGAGTGACAGCCATCCGGCTAACCAAGCAAACTGGCATGTTTTGGAGTAACAAACAACTTCATAATATCCTTGACGTTGCAACAACTAATATAATTGATGTCATGAAACTGAGATATATGCAACACCAAACACTGTTACCAGATTTGTTCTGATTTATATGAAAACCTTGCTTGTGATTAAATGAGAAAATTTAATGATATCCCTGAGCTGAATATTCCTACTCATCCAAAACTATTGGTTTTTATTGAGATAGGAAATACCTTGGCTTATAGCGTTACTAAAGAATATATCATAATGTTTTACTAAAACTAACTTATTGAATTTATTAAGAACTCAATAATAAAATCATAGATTATAAATCAATTATAGATCTTTAAATATTAGACCATTTATTAAAATTTGAAATTTTTAGGCAAGCTATAATATAAAAATAAATATATCACCTTTGAGTAAAATATATTGGCTCCTTAAATCAAAAGTTCACAGATTAATTTTGTATTTTAAGGCGTCATTTATGTTATTCTCAATGCCATCATAATTACTAATTATTTACTAAATAAAATTACACCAATTAAATCCAAATGAGTCCGTCGGCTTAACAAGCTGTTATAATGATTGTAAATTTTAATAACTCTACTTAGATCGATGTGAATAATTCAGTAGATAATAACAGCATTTAAATTAATAACCTGAAAGGTATAAATGGAATATATGAAATATTTACCTTTTTATTTGTAAACACTTTTTTTCAAACAGTACCACAATTGTTTGATTACGGTTCACTACTGTCATAGATAATTGAAACTATCGACTGACGGTAGAGAGAGGTGGTCACCTTGGTAATTAATATCCCACGGTTGTCCTTTATTATTGTTTCTTAGAATAAAACATCAAAAAGCCATCTATATTATGAAGCTATTTGGTGAACTAAAGGTCGATTGGAGAGGTTTTTAAGTGTTTATTTTGTAGTAGCAGTGGATTATTTATGGTGATTTTGAAATACAGTAAGCACCCAACTATCCATTTTGCGGCTTAACCACAATATCACCAACGTTTTTGAAAAACGCCTCGTTGATGGAGAATACAGGCTACTGATTATTCTACTAGGTAAATCCGTGGGCAAGAGATAATGGTAAGAGAAAAATAAAGTTTTTGCAAAGGGGGAGGAGGACTTTTGGGGTTGTAGCTGCTTAATTATCTAGAACAGGAAGATGACACGCCCATATCTGACAAGCTTATGTTACGGAAATACACAGCGGGATGAGGAAAAAGAAAGTAGAAGACTAATACACACTTTTAAGTCATGTGTCCCTTTTGAGTATACATTACAGTGATTTAAAGGGTTTTCATTTATTATCTTAATGAGTGAAATACATTGATGTGTACTTAGACGCAGTCACGATAAGAGAGAAATAGTGTGAATTGAATGTGTTACAATATGTTTTTTTAACAAACATGCTGTTTTAGATTATCCTTGGCACTCATCCCCTCCATTACTGCGGTTAATTGGGAGTTAACTCTATATCATAACTGATATTAAGGCCCAATCTTCCAATGTTAAGTTATTCTATTTATTAGGGCTTAACATGAGTTTAAGCGATAACGACCACTACTTGGGATTGTACAATGTTAGGTTAGAGCTAGCGTTCTCGTTAAATTGCTTGTCAAGTTAACGTGAAGTCTACCTTATGGTTAGCATTTGAACGTCCACATTAACTTCCAAACATTCCGTCATATTGTTTTATGGCCATTGTTATTATTCAAGTGAGGTACATTATTATTTTTAGAAAACTTTGCACAGTTATTTATAAATTATCTTTGTTTTAATATTGTTCACCTGTAATTAGATAGATGTTTCACCTTTGATTACCTGATCACAGATTTGCAGAGATATAATTCTAACTTTCTAGAAATTCAGTATGTATATGGTATGTATGGTATGAATGGTATTTACCTCTTTGGTGTACATGGTATTGCGCCAGACTACCAGTAAATTGACTCTTCTTCAATCCCTATCGCTTCAATTATTTTATAACAAATTGTTCCCAGCTTAACACCGAGAGTATAATAAAATAATTAAGTCGAATTTATTCCTTCTATCTAATATAGCTGTTTAATTTTGGATGCTTACGTTTATTTTGGGCAAGTTTTTATAGGGTGATTTGTAAGTCATTGTACGATTCAGGGGAGAAGTTTTTAATTTCTTATATCTACTTTTATTATAATTATTTTGGCTTAGCCCTTCGGGCTCTTAATTCCTATTCAGAGTATATAAATAAAATTATTTTAAATGGTTTCACTTCGTGTTCCGTAGTGATCATTTCTTGTTGTCAATAGCTTAGAGAGAAAGAGCGTTTGAGAGTGAGGGTGAGTTTGAGGGAGTGTGAGATTGAGCTAGTGAGCTTGAGACTGATTTTGTGAGAGTTTGAGAGATAGTTTAAGATATATATTTATATAGTCAAATATAGAGAGTGAGAGTGATTTAAAGAACGTTTGAAAAAGGAATTTGAGAACGAGGGAATTTGAGAGAACATTTGAGAGAGATAGCGATCGTTTGTGAGAGAGCGTTAAAGAGATAGAAAGTTTTAGATAAAGAATGAGAGAAGAATATATGAAAGTGTGATAGAGTATGTTTTTGTGTGTGTGTGTGAGGAGCAAAAGTGTGAGAGAGAGTCAGATAGAGAGAGAGAATGTGAAAATATAGATTTGGTACACAAAACATTAGGGTAATTTGAAATATCATGCCCTAAAAATTAATTATTAACATGGAAACATAACTGAACTTAATGTATTTGTAATAATGCGAAAATAGGGATGGGATACACAAAAACATTTATTTTAAATACCATATCCTAAAAACTAAGCGCCCAAATTAAAACATAGATTTACTTATGAATTCATATTTTGTAACTATTTGCTAAAATGAATTTCGCATCTCATTATTTGAATAAAATGAACATCCAAACCCATTTTTTGGAAAAAATGAACACCAAATCTCATACTTAGATAGTTAAAATGTATCTTTAAAAAAAAAATTATATTCAAGATCATTTGATCGTTTTTGAGCTTATAGTATATAGCAAAAAATTTTAAAGATTATTTTACCATGCGCAAAATAAAACGTAGAAAATATTTTCACAAACTTAACCACTCAAACTTTTAATTTTCGAATTATGCTCAATATTATTTATTTAAATAACCACATTGCAATTTTTTTTAAATGTTTCCCCAGTTTATGCATCTAAATTTAGATGTGTTATGACCAGCTTCTAAAGAAAAAAAATTCTGAACTGTTTGGACCAACAAATAAAGATTCAGTTATTATTTTTTAGCCAAAGAGATATATCTTATTTATAGATTTACTGCAATGCAGCCAATAACGGTCTCCATGGGGACTAAACAAAGAAAGAAAAACTGAAAATTGTCTGTGAAAATTGGGTTTTGTGGAAATCTACTATTTTTACCGACATCATGGACTCCTAACCGCTAAAATGAGTGGTCGCTTCTCAAAATATATTCAGCCATTTCCTCGTAATTTTTATTACCAGAAATGGTATTATCAAATTCTATATAAGAATTAGTGGGTCGTTAAAGCTACGGCTGCAGATTATTGCACTAAAATGTATTTTAAACTTTTTATTGGAAAAGGATGTTTATAGGCTTAATAAGCCCTCACTCACTTTATAGTTAAAAATGTACTCGTCAGAGACTATAAACTTTACTTAGATATTTAGTTTTCTGTGTGTAATTTGAATAAAAACGTATATTTCCCCCCTTCATGCCTCGATAAGAACTTTAAAATTACCCCTCTCCCATATCTATATCTATTCGTTGCACAAACCACTGAAGTAATGATTGATCTGATATTTTTTTAAACATAGATAGATATTTTATTTATGAAAATACAACTATATATAAATCATGCTTTACATGGTGATGTAAACAGATAATGATAATACGGATGAATTACTGCCGACACATAAGGAAAAGATAGAACGTTCACTGGGAAAACTGGATTTTAGTTTTTAACAACTATTTTAAGAGGCATCCTGATTCCCTTATCTATACAATGAGTGTTCATGGGTCAAAATCTGTTCAGTCATTTCCTCGCAATTTCTATTACTGGTAACCCACCTCGGTGGTGTAGTTGGCTAACGCGCTAGTTTCACGTTGAGCCAGACTGCTGAGAACGGGGAAATTGAGGTTCGGTTGGGTGAACTGGGTGTGGATTTTCACAAATTGTTTTCCACTCTCCTTCCAAGTAAATCCGGGTTCATTCCCTCTAAATTCAACCTTGCCAATTAATAATACATTAGCGTAATTAGTACTTGATCGTATAACCGTAACGTGTAGTAAGACGCACTTGTAAACAATAATAATCTATTACTGGAAACAGGCTTATCAAATTAAATATAAGATATAAGATATATGATAGAGAGTGGTGAAGTGTGATAGTGAAAATGGAAGTGTAAGTGTTTAAGTGTGAGAAAGAAAGTGTGAGTGTGTGGTGTGATAAAGTGCGTGCAGGAAACAGAATAGCAATTAAAGCGATCGAGTGATAGTGAGTGTATGTTTATGTGTTAGAGCTAGAAATACTGGGATAAGAGAGAAAAAGAGTGTGTGTGAGAGAGAGAGGGATAGATATGAGATAAATAGTTGTAGCGTGTCAATCAGGTAGATTGAACAGCTACAAGTAAATAATTAATATTTATAATAATTTACGCAAGAACAGGAACTCTCGTAACTTATTCAATATAAACTACCTCAAAGTTATATTCTCGGACTTGATCCAGTCTACTAAATCTACGTAATGGACTATGTTCAAACACGTGGTCGGTCAAAAATATTGTCTTTGGACAATTACTGTACTAAATATCAAAGAAGAGGTTTAATATTATTGTATTTATGAATAATATACTTTACCGCTTTGCTTTTCCCGTTGGATGAAGCTGGATAGACTTAGGCTCGCCGGCCATGCGGTCTACACCAAAAATAGTAAAAATACATTTATATCACAAATCCTCGTGAAAATAGTAGTGGATGCTAAATAATATAATTAATTCAGATACATTTGAGTATAAGGTGCTTTAGTGGTAACTCACCTCAGCAAGATGTCTACAGATATAGTAATTCCACATTTGAAGTACAGGATGGATTCAAACATGGACACACACACACACACACATGTTTACTTAGCCGGCTCTCTGAAGAGAAGACTGTACTCAAGACTGACGCAGTGCCCTACTGCTCACCTAGCGACTCTGGTGCTCAGCCAAAGAACCTCATGATCTTCTTTTGTTTTTCTCCAATCTTCCAGATTCATTCTCCCTTCTTCCCGTATATATTTCTGAATTCATCACTTCCCCTTTTTGTTATATTCGTGCCGAAGTGACTGTATATAAAGGGTGATCTGCGGAATCACAATACAGAGCGGTTCTACAACACTACGAGCGAAGGAAGGAAACTCTACCCGTCTGCAACTGTAGAGGAGGAACATGGCGTCTGGGTCGTTGGGCTCATCGCTATAACCGAATCGTAGAAGGAAGGAAACTCTACCCGTCTGCAACAGTAGAGGAGGAACATGGCGTCTGGGTCGTTGAGCTCATCACCATAACCCAATCATAGGAGGATGGATCATCCGATTCAACTCGGCGCTAACATGGACAGTATATTTGGGGTATTTATGTATCCAGCCGTCCTCGTCAAGTCCCAGGACTTGGTCTCTAATTTTGTTAGGAGAATTTAATCTTAACTGCCTTTTAAAGAAATTTATGTAATATTTATCAAAAAGGACTGTGTCTCCTTTTATAGAAACAATGTTTAGTTTAGATTTTAGTTAATGTGTAATTAACTTCAACATGCAAATGTTTCTTTTGTTAATTTATGTGTCCTTCAGTCTGATGGACTAGCCAGGTTAAATTGACTCTTTAAGTCAAATCCAGACCACTATATAAGTGTCCTTTGACACTGTCCTTATACAAAGCCTCTGGTTTAGAAAATATGACGCTTTAGTTTTTTGGATTTACAGAAATCCACAAGTACCAGTAAGCTTTTGAATAAAAAATAGTTATGACGTCCTGAACGTCATGAGCATCATTTTACTGTTATTGATGGTTACCACCAGTTTGTTAATTCTTCGCTTATTAGAGTTCAGTAGATTGTGATACAAATTTGGTCTTGTAGTCATGCTTCACGAGATAATATTAGCTTAGGTGCGCAACCCAGGGAAATTGCATTAGTGTCATAATGGGGTCCGCGCAGATAATACTCTTTTATTTCTGCCTGTAAACAGACTGCTAATTTTGTAATAGTCTTAACAGATATTAATGTACTATTGAGTGCTCAGGCAGTACCATAGGGGAATGAGACCGGCCATAGTACTTTGTTAGACACCTGGTCCTTAGCCATCAATTAGCTGGAAGAAACAGCTGATTATCCTATATGTTGTATGGATACCTTCTATATCTTGCTCTATCAATCAAGGCTGCATATAAGTTACTTGTTTATTTTGCTCCATACTATTATTCAACTAATTGTCTAATTACTCTTTTTTTAGAAATATTTTGACTTTTGGCCTGGCGACTGAACTGCCCTGATAGCCACAAGTAATATCTCACGTATGATTGTTTGGAGGAAGACTTAGTATTCTCAAACTCCTACATATGGCTAAACTGTACTTTCTTAATTTTGTGTTTATTGTTTACATAATAAATCTATATTTTTAAAATGACTATATTCTTTATTAATATTATAGAATATGTAACCTAATAGGGTATTTAGGTGCAAATTCTACATATTGAAAATTATTATTTTTGAGAGAGTGTTTTATAGAGTGAGTGAGTGTGCGTGTGTGTGTGTGTGTGTGTGAGAGAGAGAGAGAGATATAAAGAGAGAGAGAGAGAGAAAATGTGAGAGAGTCTGATAGATGGAGACAATGTGAAAATATAGATGTGGTAACCAAATATTGGGGTACTTTGTAATATAATTTCCTCAAAATTAAGTATCAACATTGAATCAGAACTGAACTTACTGTGTTTGTAAGAATGTGAAAAAATATACGGGATACACAAAACATTACTTTTAGATATTTAATTCTTAAAATTAAACGGTAGAATAAAAACATAGATTAAACTATGTATTTGTATTGTGTTACTATTTGCTAAAGTGAACATCAAAACCCATTATTTGAAAAAAGTGAACACAAAAACTCATACTTAGATAGTTAAAATAGCCTTATTTTTTTAAAATAATATTCAAAATCCTTTTATTATATTTGAACTTATAATACATATAAAATATATTTAAAAATCATTTTATTATGCGTGAAACAAAACTTAGACATGAACCTAACATCTTAACCTTTTAATTTTAGAATTGTGCTCAATATTATTGATTTTAATGCGAATTAACGATAACAATATTCCAATAAAAAATAAATTTCACCCTGGTTTGTCATCTCAATTTATCCAAAGAGAAAATTGTGGTGTGTTTGGACCTACAATTAATGAAGATTGAGCTTTTATTTTTTAGCCAAAGAAATACATTTTTTATTTAGATATTTACAGCCAAGCAGCAAATTACGGTTTCCATGGTCATTAAACAAAGGATTAACAAAATGAAAATTCTTTGTGAAAATAAGATTTTCGTGGAAACCTTCCATTTTTCCCGACATCCTGGACTCCTGACCATTAAAATGAGTAGTCGTTAATAAAAATCTGTTTCGTCATTTCCTCGTAGTTTCTACTACCGGAAACGGACCTATCAATTTATATATAAGAATTGTATATATATATGTATATATAAGAATTTTTTATATATATATATATATCTATATCTATATAAAATTCTTATATATACATATATATATATATATAAAATTCTTATATATACATATATATATAAAATTCTTATATATAAATTGATAGGTCCATTTCCGGTAGTAGAAACTACGAGGAAATGACGAAACAGATTTTTATTAACGACTACTCATTTATATATATATCGCTCATGGGCAAGAAAAATGACACAACTCAAAAAAATTCATTTTACGTTTTATTTCAGAATAATGATCGTCTCTGGTTTGCCTTGCAACAGGAAAAGTGACATAAAGGTATCTCAGCGGGTGGCCGCAAGATTGCGTTATGTGTCATTTTTCCATAGCTCAGATGGCGAACGGTGGAAGCAGGAACAGTGTCACCTCAGTAGTGTCTTGACCTTCACAAAGGTAACTTGTACGGAGTGTTAAGAACAGTGTCATATTTTGAGTTGGGACGGTTTTCTTGTGGACATTTGAACAATTCTTCTGCTGTGTGCGTCACATTTCGACATACAACACTCTTCGTGAATCGAGGTATGTATATTATTATTATTCCATATTGATTATGATTAAAGCTCGGATTCCCATGCAATTGCATCTTTTTATTGGTAATTCAGAACAACGCGAACTCAAGTTATTTATCCGATTCCAGCCTAAGTGAAGTTTTACACTGCACGAAATTGCATGTTTTGGGATTTACTGCAGGAAATTGCACATTTTGAAGTTTTGTTGCATGAAGTTGCATTTGTTACTTACTTTGAAAAAAAAATTATTTAAATTTTAATTAAATACACATCACAAAAATTATTGGAAAGGAAATGTGAATTGATCATTGGGGAAAAATAAAAGGAACTTACGTGATGTAAACAAACACACACCTCTAATTTCCAAGAACTCAACTCGGGTTAAGTTGTTAAAGCACGTTTTCAAACTTGTACTGTTCGGAATTCTGAGCTTTAATTATGATACAGACATAATCTTTATTTATTTCCGTGAGTTTAATGATCATCACAACATCACAATGACATCAATTAGTTACCCCATTAAAAATAAAAAGAGCACACAAAAAAAAACTAACAAATTTTAACATTATCATTATCACAATTTCATAAGTTGGTTATAATACCATTTTTAATCATTTAATAATAATGATGTTAGCCGTAATTTTTTTAATCATTATTACCTATTTCTTTTTCAATGTAGTTTGTTAATGAAGGAGGCTGCCATGAATAATTATATTACTAATTACTTTGTTTAAATTGTTAAATTCAATTACTATACTACAGAAATTTTAAATCTCACTACAATGTTGACTGGTAAAACCAAATCAATGTCATTAGTGTGCTAATAATGTTTGATTTTTGTTTTCAGGCTGCCAATAATGGTTTCATCTCGAGGAAAACTGATGGTACAATTAGCCACAAGGGGAAAATCATTCGAGCTCAAAGGATAACGTGGGTTCTATGAATTCTGAAACGCTTTCCGGAGCCACTGGAAGCCAAACTGAACCAAGCACCCTTCCTCACTCTCCAGAGACTGTAAGTAGTAATATTCCTTAATACTCTGTTATGTTACATAATTCGAGTGATACGCGAATGACATTCATAAGGCGCTGTTCATTCAACGCAAATCTTGAGAGCACTTCGAAAATTGATGATGACAGATATATGCCAACTTCACCTATTGATGACACAGATGAAGATCCACACTTCGAACCTTTATCTGATTCTGATTCAACTGACGAAGAAAACGGTAACTCATCAGACATTGTAGGTTCAAGTTCTTCTTCACTTCCATCGACTTCTGCACCTTCTGGTCAAGAAAGTACAGATACGCAGATCTTGTCGCCTTCTAAAAAGCGTGGTAAAAAACGACCACTACAAACATCCAAGTGGATTAAAGAAGTTTCTAAACGGCTACGCAACTCGGGCAAGGAGTACGCCTCTGCCTCAAAGTCAAAAAAAAATGTTGATGAAAGGAAAATTTTCCCACCATGTACACTGAACTGCAGGCTGCAATGCAGCAGTAAGTTTACTGAAGAAGAAAGGACACACATTTTGAGAAATACTGGGGGTTAGGGGACTTAGAAAATCAACGAATTTTTATTGCTGGAAATGTAGAGGCTATTTGTCCCAATTATGGATACGTCAATCCTAATAAGTATCTCCAGATGATCCGCCTCGGTGGCGTAGTTAGCTAACGCGCTTGTCGTGTTGAGCTCGACAGCCGAGGACGGGGAGATCGAGGTTAGAATCTCGGTCAGGTGAACTGGGGGTGGTTTTTCCTAAATGGTTTTCCAATCTCCCTCCACGCGGGTTCACTTCCTCTAATTCAACCTTCTCAATTCCTAATCCATTAACGTAATTAGTACTTAAAGTGTATAACCCGAACGGGTAGTAAATCGCGGTGCTATATTTATATTATATTATCACCAGATGAGCAATGCATTCTACCTATACAATAATGATACTAAGGTAAAAGTCTGCAAACTATTTTTTCGCAACACTTTAGGTATAAACGACAGGCCGATTCGCACCGTTTTGACCAAAAAATTCAGAGGTTTCGTGGAAATTGATAGGCAAGGCAAACACGGGAATCACAAACAGGTAGATCAATCAATCAAAGACTCCGTAAAGAAACATATAGAAAGTATACCCCGAGTAGAGAGTCATTACACACGTGCTCATACCACTAGAGAATTCATTCCTGGCGATAAGGGTTTGGCAGATCTTCATCGTGACTATTTGAAAATGCAAGAAGAAAAGAATGAGCCGGCAGCCAACCTGATAATGTATTCCAGGATTTTTAATAAGGAGAACAATATTTCGTTTTTTGTTCCCAAGAAAGATATGTGCAATTTGTGTGAGGCTTTAAAAAATGCACCTGATGACGTGGACCTAAAAGCGAAGTTTGATGCTCACGAAAGAGAGAAGGTTTTGAGTCGCCGAGCAAAAGAAGACGACAAACACCAAATCGATAACAAAAATTTCATCGTCTGTACATTTGATCTTCAGGCCATGATGCCATACCCTACATGCGAAGTTTCAATATTTTATTATAAGTCGAAGATTAATTGTTATAATTTTACTATCTGCCAGCTAGGTAGTGATGTAGTTGATTGTTTTTTTTAATGAATGTGAAGGACAGTGTGGTGCGAACGAAATAGGCACATGTTTATGGTTGTACATACAAAAAAATGCAGCACTACTTAACAACGAAAATTTAGAATTGACTTTTTTTTTGTGACAATTGTTGTGGACAGAATAAGAACAAATTCATCTTATCCTTATTGCTGCATGCTGTGAGAACACTGAACATAAGAAAAATTACTCTCAAATTTTTGATCTGTGGTCACACTCAAAAGGAGGGCGACGCTGTTCATTCTGTGATTGAAAAACAAATTAAAAAAGCCAAAAAAGCTGGACCTATTTATATTCCACAGCAGTACGCGACATTGATTAGAACAGCCAAAAAGAAAGGACGTCCTTTTACTTTGAATGAGCTAGCTCATTCCGATTTTCTGGACATAAAACGATTGACAGCTGAGATGGGTGGTGCTAAGGTTTTGAAAGACAGTATCGGCAATCCTCTTCAGCTTTCCAAAATCAAAGTTGTAAAATTTGAGAAACTTAAGCCTTCTTCATTCAGCTTAAAATACTCTTATGACCAAATTGATTTTTTTGAGGTTGAAATTAAAGCTAGAGGTGATAAACAGTATTCTACTTTAAATAAGGCATATTCAAAAAAATTCCCATTGAATGAACGAAAAAAACAAGACTGCTTGTCTCTGCTTGATTCCAAACACATACCACAAAGTTATTCTTCTTTTTTTCTTCCTTATAAGGTTCATGATAATGTCTCTAATTTGAGAAAAAAGTAAATCATTATTTTCATAACTTCCTTATTTTTGTACTTCCATATGAAAATGGTGACTTAAAGACTGATTTCTGTGATTTTATAACATTTCTTTGATCTCATTTATAGAGAAATAATTTGTTGTTCTTACCTACAATTAAAACTCAAAGAAAATTGTGATTTATCTTGTTAATTTTTGTGATGTATCCTAGCGCCAATGACTGTTTTGTAAACTATTTTTGTAGGTTAACCAAATTTGGCCACTTGTAACTATTATTATTATTATTATTATTATTATTATTATTATTATTATTAGCACCGCGTCTTACTACCCGTTCGGGCTATACGCACTTACGCTAATGTGTAATGGTAGGATGATTGTGAGATGAAATGGAGGACCTACAGTTTAACGTGGAATCCTAACCACGGTGGCAACCTGGCATTCCCCACATTCACAAGATGTCTTGTCAGAGGTGAAGGAAGGGTTTGGCAATCAGATAAATCTTTGCCGGGACCGAGGATTGAACCCCGGCCGCCAGCATAGAAGTCTGACACCTTACCCCTAGACAACCAGGTCACCCTCTTGTAACTGATAGTGATAACGTTTACATCAAATTTAACAAAATTTTCGTGGATAAAGAATAACTAATTTTTTTTTCTGCAAAGTGCTGTTTATTGCTTTTGAATTTCCTCAAAAACCTAACATTATTTTCGTAAAGATTACCATAAGTGGAAAATTCAACACAGGGCTATGTGTGCAAGTAGTTTTGTCTGTTACTATTCCTAGCTAGACGTGAAATCAGAAGAATGTGGAGTAAGAAAATCGTCACAACTCAAAGAGGGGTTGCATTTGTGACAGTGGAAGGGGTAGTTTTAATCAATTTTTTTAACTTCCTTCACGCGATGGTTCTGAGGGTTCCTATGATTTGGGTTACGGTTTATTGATGCTCTAAAACATAACTGCTTCCGTGTTTTCGGATGTACAAAAAATTCTAAAACTTCTTTTGACTCTCCTGGAAAATTTGATGTTTTTGAGTTGTGTCACTTTTCTTGCCCATGAGCGATATATATTAACTTTTCGTACACTAAAGATAAAGTATTGCCACCGTAAAATAAATCTAATTTAATATATTGTTAGATGTCGACGTTTCATGATCCCGCGGACCCTAAACCCTAGAACTAGGAGTAGTTTAATAAAGGTCGAGAAGAGGAAAATCAATTTGCTCAAAATTGGCATAAATGATTTGCATTAAAATTACTATCCAGGCGTTGATTAAGATTATAAATAAAATTGATATTTTCATTTTCCCATGAAAATAATTTTTAGGGTATCTAACAGAAGCGGTAATTTCCATATTCCTACAACTATATTTTGAGATACAAAATGACATCTCATCACAAAATTTTAGTACTACTAAAACTAAAAGAAAACTTTTATTTGAAATATATCTTTATAAAACCAATAGTTTTGGAGATAGAGACAAATCTATTAATACAATTTTGTGATATTTAGTTGTACATAGATACTACTTTAACACAATATTTCTCTAAAACTAGTAAGTAAATAAGTAAATTTCTCAAAATATTTATGCTATTTTCCTTTAGACTCTTAGGGAACACGTTTTTACAGCACTGAACTATTTATATTATTTTAGACACAGTAGTCAATAGTTACTTTTTTAATGTTCTAAATTTATAATTGAGAAATTTAATAGCAATGTGAGTAATGATAAATCAGGGTTTTCAGGGCACATATGACGTCATCAAGTAGTGGGATGGGGTTTTGCTTATGGCGCTTGTACATACAAAGGGTCCTCAGGGCATGCTGGTTTTTTTTCTTATGGGGGACTTATACACGCATAGGCTCCTCAGGGCAGGTAGGGGGAAAGTAGGGATGTAGTTGTATGTGGGATGATCTGAGGGTGGCGAGGTGGTGGGGGGGAGGCAGTGCACGGGGAGTGGGTTGTATGATTGGTTCGGGCTACGCGAGCTCTCGGGGGGCGGGGGGAGCGCCCGAGGTACGGACGCAGATGCCTTCCCTGGGCATCCCTTCGTCAGTAGCTTTTGAACCTTATTTCCTGGACATCTCAGGGTGGAGTATCTATTACGACAGTAGTCCTTAAGACTCCTATACAGCTGCCCCGGACACTGAATCTCTCTTAATCTGTCAAACATCGCCGGCCACCAGAGGTTGTCAAAAGCGCCTGAGATGTCCACAAATATTCCTAAGACGTATTTACCATTTGCCGAGTCACTCAGTTCCATTGCTCTGCAGATTGCGTCCTCTGTCGACCTGCCTCTTCGGAAGCCATACTGCTGCTGATGCATGCCCATGACTGTCCTGTGTCTCAGTAATCTTTCACACAATATCTTCTCCTGCAACTTCCCTGCTGTGTTTAGCAGGCAGATGGGTCTGTATGACTTCGGAATAAGCAGGTTTTTATCCTCCCCCTTGCTTAGCACGATTAACTCGCTCTGCTTCCAGATGTTCGGGATTCTGCCTTGAGCGAGGCATTCGTTTAACAGCCCTGCAAGGAAAGGAGCAATAAGGTCAGCCGTCTTCTCCAGCACTTCGACCTTTATCCCGTCCAGACCAGGCGCCTTTTTCTTACTCATCAGAGCAATGTTCCTGATTACCTCCGCCCGACTAACAGGTTCTACCTCTTCCTCATTTACATACTCGTCATTCTCCATCCTCTCCCTCAACATTTGGTGCTCTTCAGTATCTTCTGTCACGTCATCATCTGACAACAATGTCTCCATTAGAAGAACCGCAGACTCTTCCCAGCTGGTTGTGGTACTCCCATCATCCTTAGATAGCGTGGTTATCATGGCTGGGGGGCGTAATTTCCCGGAGGCTATCTTGAACGGCACCCCCCAAGGTCCCCTCTGTAACTCCTCCTGTACATACTTCTCCCAACTTTTCCTCTTCTCCTAATACAACCCATCCTCAAACTCTCTCTTGCTCTCCCTGTAGATATTTAACAACAACACACGACTAGCCGGGTCTCGACACCTCTGATATCTACTACGCGTTCTCCTTGCCCTTGCTCGGAGACTCTGCAGTCTGTCATTCCATGGCTTATTACCAACCTTGGTATCACCTTTCACCACAGGTATCGACTTCCTCATTGCATCCTGCAGAGCCCACGTCAGCTGTTTGGCCTTCATGTTGACATTGTCGCCTTGTGCCACTGGACTGGGCAGTATCAGTTAAGCCCTCAGCTTCTCCCAGTTAGCTTTGCTCATGTTGTAGCTCCTTCTTTTCCCTTCCCCATTTCCATCCACCAGCCTCCCCGCGACAAATTCAAAGACGATCAGGTTATGGTCACTGACCGTGACGTTGTCCACAACCCTCCAACCTTCCACCATGTCCATGGACTCGGCGTTACACAAAGTGACGTCAATGTTGGAAGAAGCCCCAGCTCTCCCCTGATATGTAGGGGGATTATTCGGTTGGTTTGCAACTTCAAGCCCATGACCATAAATGAACTCCTCCAAAGCACGACCCCTTCTATCTCTCCCAATCACCCTATGACTATGCCACATGGGAGACTTAGCATTAGCATCAGCGGTAATTATGAGTGGCACACCTGCGTATGTCCTACATATTATCTCCAACTTGTCAAGATATGGCTCAATTGGATGCCTAAATTGAAAATATAGGTTTGCCACTATACACCTGCCTGAGCTAGTTCCCAATTCTACGCATGTTACCCACTGGTTACAAAGCTGTTCAATCTTAGTTACAGATATTTCCTTGTTAAACACCACTATTGCGCTCATTGGAGCTTCTCCACTAACAACAACTCTAGTAACCACCGGCATATGCGGAACTTTCCCTCTCAAGGTATAGGGTTCCTGAAGACACACAACATCGAGTCCCATCTCCTCAGCAAGCTTACGAACTTCATGCAACACGGTCACGCTCCTCATTCCATTAATCTGTCCTATTCTAATGGTGCTATCCCCCATTACGGATAGTATATGTGCGCGTAGCACGCAGGCCATGCCACGCTGGGGTTAAACGTCTTGCGACCGTGTGCCGTCCAAAATCTCAGACCTTACCTGACTACTGCCCCCTTTCCCCATCGTGGACAGTAAAAAAAATAGGCCTATTTGTAGATTGGAATAAGGGATGAACAAATTTATTCAAATTAGAGCAACAAGCGAAGTTGACCGAGATAACCAATCTATTTGTTTTCTGGTGTAATAGATTTTATTTAATCTACGGTGACCTTAATGGTGGAACTTAAAATGACTAAGTGATTATATTAGCAAACAAGAATTTCTATGCGCGATAGTGAGAGGGCCTTCCTATTCTGCCGGGAAAGGTATTTTCACACACCTTCCAGGGTTTTCTTAAATGCAAAAATATACTTGGGGACCGACGACTTTACTTCCCCTCCGAATGAAGTCGTGCTACGTATTTTTAACACTCAAGATAAATCGATCAACCTCGGCTGGAATTAAACTAATAGTTAGAATCCAAGATATCAATCTGTATAAAGAAACTGTTTCGAAATATTTTTGTAAATTTTTTAGACACAATCATAATTATTATAACTTATTTATCATATTATTACTATTGTAACTGACTGTAAGCCTACACATGTTAAATTGTATCAAATATTTATCTGATTATAAATATAAATGTGGACGAAAATTAATGGTTTAGGTTATTACTAATTCCTCATAGCAACGTGTAGTCTAAATGTTTTAAATAAGTCATTATTACAAATAAATTTAAAATACTCATAAACGACAAAAACACAACCTTTAAGAAAATAAAACATTGTTGGTATACAGTGGCTTTTAAAATATTATAATATATCTATAGAAATTATGATATAATTTAAAAAATAAACACACGTAAGTTACACTCAAAGTCACAACTCATTTTTTGGATTCCGTACTAAAATGGAACTCTTATAAAAAACTCAAGCTATATATATCTTTTTTTGGTCTCACACAGATCTCAACATTTGAACGGTTAGACATAAAACGCCAAAATTTTGGTTGCAGTTACGTGATAGCGTGCCCGCATGAAATGGGTTGGTTAGCATTATTATTATTATTATTATTAGCACCGCGTCTTACTACCCGTTCGGGTTATACGCACTTATGCTAATGTGTAATGGTAGGGTGATTGTGAGATGAAATGAAGGACCTACAGTTTTAACGTGGAATCCGAACCACGGTGGTGGCCTGGCATTCCACACATTCACAAGATGTCTTGTCAGAGGTGTAGGAAGGGTTTGGAAATCAGATAAATCTATGCCGGGACCGAGGTTTGAACCCCGGCCGCCAGCACAGAAGTCTGACACCTTACCCCTAGACCACCAGGTCACCGGTTGGTTAGCAATTTTGAAAAAAGACGAATAACGGAATTTGTGAGTCACTAAAATAAGTAGGTATGCGTTTTTTATTATTATTATTTTTACCCAATTATGAATTCTATTTTTTAAAAGCTTATACGTAAGGGTTTTAAATATATATATAATATTTTAATATTATGATATTCATATATTATCTTTTTTTTAACAAATAGTCTCATAAACGTAATTTTAAAAATGTTGGTAAAACACTGGAAAAAAGGAATATTTAAAACAAATGTTTTATAATGTAAAAATAATTTTATATATATTCAAATAATATTTTTCAACATATTTATATATTACTCTCACTCGGTACTTTTACTCATGAATGCCGACTGTCAACAACTTTGAATGGAGCAGAACAACATAAATGAGAAGAGGATGGTGAGCCTAGGCACGAAATACAAATAACATGCAACAAGTGCACACTTGATACTTAATAATGCGCAAAGAATGAAAACTAGCCAAACAAATCAGATAAATAAGTCATAGAGATATTGCTGAAAGTTGGTTTTATAATTATTTTGGTTCCTAGATAAAGCTAAAGTTATATTTAATATAAATGAATACACCTTATGTTTTCTTATTTTGTTCAATAAGTCATAACCGATCTCACTTAGAGAGACAAGTAGCAACCTAAGGTTTCATTTTATAAATTTATTTGAGGTATCTGACGTGCATTTTCTGAACCGAGTGATAAAATCAGCACACTACTTTGATACTATCTTAGAACTGCCAGTCCATTAGCTAATCAGTTCAGAAGAAGAAACAAATGTTTTACTAAAAATAAAAGTTCCACGATGTCAGGAATCGAACCTAGTGTACTAAATCATTATAAGAATATGCTATCGATTGAGCTAAGCTGTCGCACTATCTGTACGTTAAATGAATCTGTAAATCTTGCTCTTGTAGGATTATTGGTTTAGAAAGCATTTATATTCATAATAATAATAATAATAATATTAATAAGGTAACCAACAATTATTTGAGGAGTATGAGAATTTAACATATAAGTAGTATTGCAGCCTACAAAATACATCATTTATTTGTTCTTGAAATTAACTTGAAACGAGAAATAAGTGTTGTCTTACTGCAAAACATAAATGTTTAGAAAATGATTGAATGTTAACTGCATTAGAAACCGTCAGTATTTTGCTAGTGCATTACTCGATGAAGTGAATAATGTGATCCAACACCCCTTCTAGACACGCTCCATTCAACTACTCTACGCTATACTCGGACCTTCAAGGCCAGCTAGCACACACAGAACGAACTATTTATTAATATGTTTGAGTGCCAGGAAAACTTCACTGTTTCTTAGATAGCCTTCATATTGTCAATCCTAAATCAATAAGACAAGGAAAGAGTGTTTAAAGACATTTTTGAGGGTAGGTTTTTTTTTTCATCACCGCGTCCTACTACCCGTTCTGGTAATCCACTAAGTACTAATTACTCTAATAAGCTAGGAATTGGAAAGGTTGAAATTAGAGGAAGTGAAAAAGCATTTGCGTGGAGGTAGAGTGTAAAACCATTTAGGAAAAACCACTCGAGTTCACCCGAGCGAGATTAGAAACTCGATCTCCACATCCTTGTCAGTCGAGCTAAACAGGAAACTAGCGCGTTAGCTAACTACGCCACTGGGGTGGGTCTGAGAGTTGTTGATAAAATATCAGTGAGGTAAAACCATTATTTATTGAACTTAAAAAGAAAGCCCCAAGTTAATAATAGATCATAGACCAGTGTGATATCTGCTCGAAGCACTCACAAAATAAAATACTTAATATCTTCTATTAAACAAAATTACAAAGTAAAATAAATACTCTAGAAAATACGGTGATTAATTTATATTATACTGCTTTGGTATTCATGCGTACAAAAACATTTCTTATATAGTCCATTTTCAGTGATGGATGAAACAGGGTTCTAGTCCTGGCAGGGAATATTGAGACACGTTTTCCTAAATTGCTTCCCAACTTCCCTCCAAGCAAATGTGGTTACATCACCTTTATTTATATCTTTTAACCACTATCCCCCAGTAGTTAGTAGTAAATATGGTTGAAATAGGTAATATTATGTTACTTATAAATATTCTCCTATAGTTCACTCTGGATTTTACTATCCCCTTCACGGAAGAACGGAATTTCACCTTCCAGCTGATTCACAAAATCCATTATAGCTAGGCCTGTCAGTATTTCCAGGGACTCACAGCAAAACACCTGATTAAACTAATTTTAAAACCAGCCTGGATATAAAAACTACGTAAGACTAGTTGAAAAAAAATACACTGCAATCGCTTATCTGGTTATAAATATTCTAGATAAAATATACACATCATCCATCCGAAACTTTAACAGGGACTCGAACCCCAATACCTAATTCTATCATACTACAATTTCCCTGGTTGACATCCTACATAATAGAATTAAATACGGAATTAGTTTTTGACAAATAACCGGCTGGTCCTTCACCAAGACTCACAATACAAAACATTATTAAGTCACGCTAAAACTTGCTTGGATAATATTCTATAAAAAAACACATTTAAATCAGTTGAGTGGTTCCATAAATGTATACAAATATCCGGCTGACACTTTACCGGGTATCACACCAAACCGTGTGATTATAATTATTACTCTAAAAAATGCATGGGTAAATACTCTACAGAATAATTAAAACTACACCACAGTAATTAAGTGTTATCATAGATATAGACAAATATCAGGATGGCACTTCACCGGGATTCACACCAAAATACCCGATTATAATTACTATACTAAAAATGCCTAGATAAATACAATAAATAATAATAAAAACCACCCCACAGTAATTGTGTTGTTCCATAAACGCAAACAAATATTCGGCTGGCCCTTCACCGGGACTCACACCGAAACACCTGATTATACACAATGCTAAAACCTGCCTGGATATTGGTCCAGTACAAAAGTAAAAACTGCACTGCAGTTGGTTAAATGGTTCCAGAGATAAATAAATCTGGCCGTATCTTTAAAAAAAAATCAAACCCTGACTGTATGTCTGCGAGATCCTCTCTTAGCAGACATCCTGATGAATAGAAATAAATGCAGCGCAATAGGTTGTGAAATTCTAGGTATTCTTAGCTATAGACAAATATTCTAAAATATAGTACAGAACTACAATATTTTTTATCTTAAATATATTTATATTCCAAACCTTAAAAAAGCAGAGATATCATGTAAAGTGGTTTTAAACTCGTAAAACAAAACAATATTTATCCTTCCTTTTCAATTATTATTTAAACCTCCTCACTCTGCTATTGTATTATTACTTGCCTACGACATGGCCAGTTTTATTGTTTGGACTTCCAGAATTGATTTAGCAAAAAATAGATTTGACAATAATAATCACAGTTAACATTATACATTAAATTTATTATAAAATGATAATAATCAACGCCAATCTTAATAAACCACACCTTTTCTCAATCAAAGTATTATTTATTAAAGCGTTTTACTAATCGTTATATTATAGCCGCTATGGTAACATTAAATAAAGTATGGAATTGAACTATGGTCCCACAAAGTTATACACAGTCATAATTACTTTGAAGAAACAAATAAATTCACTTTTATAACTAAAATATGTCCAGTGGATAAGATTTTATCAATATCTTTTTTTTGTCCACCCGGAAATAGTGTAAAATATTTTAAACTAGGAGGGGAACTCTTAAATTACAGAAGATTTTTTTTTTAACTCAACTTCTTACAAATAAAGTAAAAACATTTTAGAGCTAATCTATTATTTACGTTACATGTGTGTAATATAATAATTAGTCATTAATAAATTTATAATTGGCTATAAACAGTAATGAAGATTCTGGAAAAGGGGAGACTTGCTTTATGTTAGCATGTAAAACCAAACTATGTGGGTAAAAGTGCCAATATAACGTTTGACGTGGTTCAATTTTTAATAGCTATAAAAAAAATTCCAGCCCGTATGTTAATGAGAGCAAATATAACTATTTACTTATTATGTAAATATTAATTGATTTTATCATTATCAGAACAATAAAGTAAAATTAATTTAGTAAATCAAACCATTTGGGCATCGCAAAAAGACATAGCCCCTCCCCCATCACTCCTTCCCTACAGTCAAGAAATAATTTAAGGATTTAAGGCCTTCTCTAACTTAGGCCTTGGGTGTAGCTAGGCAAACTATTCTGCAGGCATGTGTGGAGGTATAGCACACCGCGCGGGCTGATTGAATAAGTTGCTACCTTTCAATTTCGACGGAGGGTACTTACGAGTTTGTTGTGAGCCTTTATAACTTTAAAATTATCCTGTTGCTGTACAGGAGCTGCCAGTTTAAAACCTTTGTTCTTTGTTAGATGCATAGTTCCTATATTTGTGGGAATTCACTACTCAATGTTGACAGTCTGATTAAGCTAATTTTATGTTTTCTAATATTGCTCTATAATGTAACGGTTCCCGTCACATGGACCTCTCCTCTGATATTTATCCTGGCCAGCTAAATAAATGATTTGTTTATTGTGGAAGCATGCCCACAGGAGTCGGATACTTCATGTGATGCGTGGACGTTAACGCTGCCTACTTCCACCACGTGGTGATACTGTACATCCAGCAGCGCTATGAACTATCCATGGCCTACGTGAGAACCTGATCGGTGAACTGTGGTTCAGTTTTATGAGAAGAGTTTGAGTCAATGTTTCGCAGTACGGATTCGTGTGTGTACGTGTGTTGGACTTGAACGCCTGGGTTGTGAAGACCCTCTGTCTCCGTTGGGAGGATTTGGAGTAAAGTTTTGTGGCAGGGGTAAGGTAGACCCATTCATATTAATTAATCCTTATCATATGTACGGTCTATTTCAACTTTCAAGAGGGATTTTATTCTGGTAATATTTACATTGTAGCACCTGTTTTAATAGGATATTAGTGAAATAATGGGCCAGTAGGGAAGGAGGAAAACTATTTGGCGTGAGGCTGGGTAGTATTAAAATTCCCCTTCAGTGATTAAGTTAAGGGTTAATTAGGTTAATGACATTCTTTATAAACGGCAATAGGTTACTAATTGGTGTCTGTAATGGACAGCTATGTGATAATGTTTTGGGGATCAATTTATGTGATGTCAACTAGTTGGATTGTTCACTTATAATTTTTTTCTAAATTGCACTACCGATATGATAAATACATAATGAGTCAAAACATTTTATGTACATGTTATTGTATGCAGCGAGGGGTTATATTTATGTAAATAATATATTTACGTTCAATACTTAAGCTTGTTATTATGGTACTCATATTACCAGACAGACAGTTTTGGGTCAGTAACTTAGAATGTTGAGTCCTATAATGTGGGGGCTTTGAATGTTAGTGGTATTTATAACTTCTGAATGTATGGTTGAATTGTATTGATATTTGTAGAGAGAGGTTATAATTTTGGTTGGATACATTCTACATATATATGGGGTTTGTAGGGTCTTGGTTCGACGTCTGGGGCCGGGAGTTTGGTTCCCTGACTTTGTACGGTCAACCACGGACCACATCAGCGGTATTCCTTCACTGGTTGCATACCCGGGGCTAGTGACTGGAGGCACTCACGAGTGGCCGACCAACTGGACACCCCCGAGGTTCCACTTGGAATGTTTGGTTACGCGCAGGACACGCAGAGACCGCTAAGTGCTATATTTGTGTTCTTTTTTTTTTTCGCAAAGACGATGGTATTTGAAGATGGAATTTAGATCGCACTATTTTAGACATTGACTGTTGGCACAGAGTAGCGTTAGGTTTAGTTGAGATGTGCACTTAATTTTTTTTTTCAGTGACCACTCGCAGCTCCCAATGTTTATATTTCCTGATGTATGTGTAAAGTCAATAAATTGTTTTCCGTGATAAATTTGTAAAGTAGTTTATTATTTATTTTAAACTAACCTGTTAATTTTTCGACTTATATTTTCACTATTTAAATAATTAAATGCTTCACACATTCCATTCATGATTAGAACTTGAATCTATTGTCTAATGAAATTAAGATGAAGGCCTGAATAAACATTTAATTGGAAATATTTTAACCAAAATAATGTGTTAATTTAAAATTGAGATAAGGAATAATTTGTTTATAGCCTGATTTTTTGTGTGTAAGCCCTCCTGGCTTATTGAACAATATTTGTTTTGTTAACAATTACAGTGACCCAAGGGACCCATTTTCCGGGGTTGGGATAACTCTAATCTATATTAGGAATTATCAGGATTGGCAGATGTGATCATGGTAAACCCATGAAGGCCTATGGGTTTAATGGGGAGACTCGTTGTCTTCCAAGCAGTTGATCCCTGACCAAGAGATCCCTTATTTGTCCGGGTCTACCTTACTAGGGGGAGTGTTGATCTTCATATATACAATCTGGCGACTGAACGAATTTCCTCGTTAATGTTCAGACTCACTATCGCCAACGAAGTGGCGCCCAACAATCAACATTCTCCTGGGTCGACCTTGATTGTAGGGTGACCATTACCAATAGCTCTATGACCACGCCCTTATCCACTGATGCACCGTGACAGGTGACAATAAAGCTCAAATTATACAAATATAAAGCTCAGTGAATCAGACAACCTGTTGTGTGTGTGTGTTAATTATCTCTCAAAATGATAGTATTAGCTAAGGGGGCTAATTATGATCAGCCTAATTAATTGAACATTATTGTTTACTTACTCTACCACTTGCTCAATGTTTTGGTATAATAGTGATTACATAGAGACTTCACTACGACACCCACCAATGGGTAACTTAATTTGTATGTAACTTATCGTATGTCATAATATATTGTTTGTAATTGTTATTTCAATTATAATAACCACCCCCCATACCCCATTCCAATAGTGGAAGTGTCTGTCAACAAATGTACTCTATCACTGTCCGAGACAAATCTTTGCTTCGCTGCTAGATTCCCTCCGGCCTCTGCAGCAGCCATTGGCTTCTCGGAGGTCGACTTGCTCACATCGTACGTGTTTCTTGCCCTGGGAAGTTATCATCCTGTAAACGCTTTTGCATTTTGTATTTTTACGTTTCATGAAGAGTTAAAAAAAGACAAACGACAGTTTTATAAGACTCTTTTTTATTTTTTGCACAACGTTTTTTATTGTATATATATATATATATAATAGCGTATTAGTTGAAATAAGTCGTGAGAATGCTTTGTCAATTACTAGGAAGGAAATTATTATATACATTTAAACAAGAGACTTATTGTGAGAACATGACCCATTTTGTTATTATTATCGGCGTAATGAAAATAGTTACACTGTTTGGAAAAAATGACTAATGATTTTATATATAATAATTACACTAACAATAATAATCGAGTTAAGGATTAAGTCAAAACCATAATTTTAGTTTATATATATATATTTATATATATTTATTTATATATATTTATATATATATTTATTTATGTATATATATTTATTTATATATATATATATATTTATTTATATACATTTATATATATTTATATATTTTTACTTCAAACGAAAATCGGGTTTCATTTCAGACAAATTTAAAGTGTGTGGGTTGAATATTGATTTCCACTTTCATTTTGCCTTTCTAAATAAGTTGTCAAAAGTCCCCATAATTCGATTGTACGCATACAATTTTACCGTGACTGTGCTGAAAATGTTTTTTTTTTGTTTTTCGCTAAAATCTTCATTCCAATTACCTTTATGAACATGAGATATACTAACAAGAAAATAATATCGTAAATTAATACACAAAAAGGTGGTATAGTGTTTAGTGAACTACTGATTTATTTTTTTATTTGTAGAATTTAAATTATAGGTTTGTTGGTGTAGAGCTGTACGTAGCATATATGTCAATGTTTTTAGAAATATTGTAACTATCTCGCATCATTTCGGCTATCTATATTCGCATGAAACAACTAACAATAAGTTTTACTTTCCGAAGATACCTGAAGGTTTTTAATTTACATTTTAGGCCAAATGACTTTAGGCAAAGTTACTTAAGGTCAACTGCCGCGTCCCCGTAGGATTGGATGTGGTAAAAAAGAAAACAATAATAAACACACAAAAGTTCAATAATTGATTTTATATATATTTTTTTATTGTAGGCTACACTAGTACATATTATTTCAACAGTCCATTTTATTTAGATTGTTCATGTTTTATTTTAAGTATTCTTTCAAATCCTGTATATATTTACACTACGCCATTGTTGTCATTAACATTGTAATATCCAGGGAAAAATAAATTCTCGAGCACACCCAGTGGTCTCGACTATTAAGAGTCATCGTTGTGAAAAAAAAATGAAAGAGGGGAAAAAATACTTTTTTATTTAAATAAATATATATAATTAATTCTCCTAAGTTTGTTTATTAAAAAAAATCGTTTATTTTATCTAGCTCAGTTGCACGAGAAACCTAATCTCGGGACCTCTGGATTTAGGTAGGCACTTATACTTAAAGTTTATATTATATCGTAATGGAAACAAATTACAAGGTTATGAAATTTAAAAACAAAATTAAGTTATTTGTTTGGTTATTTATGTATTCTGAATATTACTCATACCAAATCCTGCCTATGGAGCTCCGTTAATTTACATTACTAAGGTAACATAATTTTCTTGAAACAAAACAAAATAAAAAAAATGGAAAACTTCTCACCATAGCCATTCTGTAGTTATATTTGATTAAAGATATGTATAATCTTCTTTCTTCCTCTCCAAGTTAAATTTTACACTCTTGGGTAAAACGTTTATGATTCAAAGTTTTAATAACTTGTAACACAGTATCCTTTTTTGTCTCTTGATTTGGAACTTAAACATTCCAGCTTTATTATATTTTTAAACCGACGCCAAAAGAAGACCAAAACTAAAAAAAAAACCTATCGTCCACTTCAATTCTTCAAAAACCAATAAACAAACAAAAAAACAAAACAACTTTCCAAATACACACCAAAGAGGTGATACAATTTAGAGCTAGCAATATTGCTAGAATAGTGACGTATGGATGAGAGCTTTAGTAAAAGGAAATGGCAAAGAGAAATACTTTAATGAATCGTAAGACCAAACTATATGTATATTTTGTTACTCTAATTAATTATAATTAAAGGGGAGGGTTTTCTTTGTCACATCGTACTTTCGTCAAAGTTAGCCGAGGTAAAGGTTTTTTTTTATTATTAGTAGTATAATTTTCTCCTAGATCCTAGGAAAGGCGTCCAACAAATACATAATTGCATTCATCTTGACGTTATGTAAACATATTTGGAAGACACCTACACATATATTATAATAATATATACAATTTTTTTTCCTATTTTCACAGTGATGCCAAACGTGAGGCTTTTCGATAAGGTTAGGATAGAGAAACTTAGGATTTTCAAATACGGTTTAGGTAATAAGCCAGGAAGGGTATTTTCTTAGAAGTAGGGACAGAGAACAGTCTAAGATAAACATTAAGAATGAGGTTGAGGTTTTACCCACAATAATGGATGGACAATCAATTGTAGTAGGGTGTGAGGATGATTCTGCTATCATGACACCACGGCAGGAATAGGTGATATGAGACCCAGTTGTGGTTGAGCATTTTAGCGACAACTCATTCCAAATTATTTTGAGGGCCCATCACCAGACGTGGACAAAACCCCTCCTTGCGCAATGAAAGCTCCCCATAGTACCCCTACGTTGGACCTTATGGTGGGTATTCAACCATTGTTAATGGGAATGAGGGAAGGGTAGTCAGTCCTCGAGAAGAAGCTCGCTTCTACTCAGAAGGAAATTCATGGTGATATCCTGCATCACATCGGGTCATTAAAGGCCAGTATGAAGGAAGAGTTTTCAGTGGCAATAGGCAAGACCATGGCCGACTTTGAGGTTAGAATGGAGGCCACCGAAGAGTGGTTCAGGCGGCAGCTGGCCAGTGTTAAGGAAGAAATCCTAGAGTCAAAGGCTCAGTTTAGCCTGACCAACCAAAGGCAGACGGCACAGCAGCTCGAGCAGTAGGCCGCACCACTAGGGGAAGGATTGAATAGCCTAAGCCTAGAGGTGCGTGCAGGGAACGAGAGTTATACAATTACAATGGAGATTATGAACTCTGCTGTTGGCTCACTGAAAGACGAGAACTGGGATTTAGCCAGAACCCATGTGGGGTTGGACCAGAGGTTGGCTGACACTGCTGAGGAGGTAAAAAGGGTACATAATCAGGTCCAGAGATTTTCAGACCAGTTGAGGTAAGGTGACTTAAGCCCATTTTCCTCACCTTTGTATACCCTTTTAGGAGACCGGACTCTTGAGGATAGACTTCCTAAATTTAATCACAATAGTAAGCTGGATCCCATGAGCTACCTCAACCCACTAGAGGAACTATTTGAAGGGCGTCGACTACCTGATAAGGAAAAAGTATTGTTAGAGGGAAGTTCCCTCACTGGTGATGCTTTACCTTGGTGGTCATTTGGACGCGACAGCATCACAAGCTGGGAGGAGTTTTGAACCCGATTCCTAGCCATGTTTCGGAGTGTGGAGATCCAAGGACAAATGAGGGCTAAATTACATTCGTTAAGGTGCCATGAGAATGGAGGTACTCTGGAAGGTTACCTTGCCAACATGTATAGTAAAAGTTGGAATTTTGTGTCAAACATCACTGACTATGAGTGAATATGTATGATCACGCATTAACTGCCCATCTGGTATAGTGAGATGTTGGTAGGGGCTACCTAAAACACTTTGGAGGAGTTTAGGGCCAGACTGCAGCGCCTTTATGTCTTGGAACAGGTTAGGTGTAGGGGCAAAGTAGAGCAGTTCAATTTCCCACCTCATAGGAGACTTAATGTGCACCAGTGGTTAAGACCTACTCCACGGTTTCAGCAGGGATCACGTCAATAGGAAGCGTGGAGCAGAGATAGACCCTCTCACGACCAACCAGACCATAGTTTAGTTTGGGGAGCCCAGTCAGGGCAATTTCATGGTAGAGGACGGGAGAAACACCATAGTAACCTTGATTAGAGAGATAGGGGTCAGTAAATGGACCGTTTACCCACCCCAGGACCCACCCTTACGGGAACAATAGCAGGAACTTTACATTTTGAAGTAACCCCCATACTCCGTTTCATCCATCCCAAACGAACCCTCAACATAGGATACCAACTAATATAGGTCCAGTTTATCAAGGGCAAACATCCCATTCTCCGAGTCATCATCCTCAGCCAGTTGATGTAAATGTGATTGTTAAAGAGGAAAACTGTTAACCTGCGATGTAGGCAGCCCAAACCAGTCGCAGGTTCCACACATTCTGGGAGCATTTTTAGTAGGTCAAGAAAAGGTCAACACACTTGGTATAGATCTTAGAGAATAATTTCTACATGATGAGGAAGAATTGAAGATGTCAAGAAGTCCAACGTGTCCAGAGCTTATGTTAGAATTTGAATGATTATCTCTGGGTTGTATATTAAATTTAGGAGCAGAGATAAGTTGTATGTCCGAAGAGACAATCACATCACTTTTTGCCAAAGGAAAACCTATCCAATTGTTTTCAGTGCCAGCATTAAAAACAGTAGAAGCAATTAACAGGAAGAGTTCTTTCATCCATCAACATGTGTCAATGATGATTTTATTATCTGGTCGAAATACTTTGGCCAAGTATTTGGTCGTTAAGGGTTTAGTGAAACCTATTATTTTAGGTACTGATTATTTGACCGAGAAAGGAATTTCTTTGGACTTTTACAATAAACAGGTGTATGTAAGCCACCCTCAGGACAGTGAACCATGCCGAGTCATTTCTGAAATGTTTAACTGGGAAATTATAAAAGATAAAGACATTCTACGAGTTCTGGCTTTAGACTTACAATAATCTACAGTAAACTTGATTACCCTTACCCCAGATTAGGACCCTGGACAATATGAGAGAATGTAACACCCTTTTTTCAATTTTGAAAGTTTTGTGGCAGAGTTAGAACAATTGTCACCAGAGCAAAATAATCGTTTACTGAGTGTGTTATGGCAATGCTGAGAAGTTTTCTCTGACCATCCGGCAAGGAATAACAGTTACCAGGCAGAAATACCCCTCATGAGAGAAGATTTAAAAAAAAATCAAAGCTATCCTTTACCAAAGATATATGATGCTGAACTGGATGAACATATTCAGGCCATACTGAATCATGGTGTTATTAGTCGCTGTTCAAGTCCCTATGTGAATCCGATGGTCTGCGTTATAAAAAAAGATAAATCGGTAAGATTATGTTTGGATGCTTAGAAGTTGAATACCTTAATACGCAAGGACAATGAGTCACCCACAAACATCGGGGACATGCTGCAAGGTTTCTATTGTATCAAGTATATGACTTCAGTGGACCTAATTATAGAAAGCGTTTAGGAAAAATGATAGATTTTGATAATTCTTCAATTCTTACAACAAAAACAAAACACAGAAATTATTCACAAAAACAAAGATTCTCTTGAGTTGCTTAAGTTAACAAGATTACCACCAGAGTGAAACAAAGTACAGCCTGGGTATTTAGGCGCGATTTACAATATTCTGACAAACGCCCTTAATGAGCACCTAAAAAAGTTTCTAATGTCATAGGGGCATTGTTATACACTATATATATATATATATATACTAAGCATACAAACAAACAAAATTAATTAACCTCTTCAAGAAGACTCAGTTACCAAATCCACACATAGTCGTTGAAAAACCTCACGGGGTAATGGCTTCGTAAGGATGTCGGCAAGCTGATCCTTCAATGCGGTATATCGCAGCTCGATGTCCCCATGCTCAAATCGCTCCCGAATGTAGTGGTAGCGAATATCTATGTGCTTGGTACGCTTGTGATATTATGTATTTTTCACAAGTTTTATGGCACTTTGATTGTCAACAAAGATCACCGTTGGTGCAGCAGATTCTTCAAAGATGTCCATGAACATAGTTGTAAGCCACATATCTTCTTTAGATGCTGCTGAGACTGCCATATATTACGCTTCGGTGGTTGAGAGGGCTACTGTTTGCTGTCTGGTACTGCTCCAACTAATAGGACCATCCAAGATCTTGAATATGTAACCCGTTTTCGATAGTCTTGTATCAAGGTCTCCGGCATAATCAGTCTGAATATCCCACAATAGGGATTGGGTCTTCGGACTTTCGATACATGACTCCATAGTTGGCTGTGGTTTTGATGTATTTAATAATTTTCTTGACACTGTTCGAGTGGTTTTTGTCAAAGTTGTTGCAATATTTGCTGACTTGCCCCACTGCAAACGATATATCAGGTCAACTGACTGTGCAAATAAATATTAATGTGCCGACTGCTTCCCTATATGGTACATGCTTCATTAATTGGTCTTCTGCTGCGGCTTGTAGGTGAATACTGGAATCTGCAGGTACGCTATAAGGATTAGCGTCCTGAAGATTGAATCTTTTGGCAATCTGGTTGATTGTCCAATTAAGAGTGTACCATCTTCTCTGTTGTAGTGTATCTGCATCCCCACAAAGAATTCTACTGATGATGTCGTGATCTCAAAACTCTTCTGCAACTCATTGATTACAATATTACATGATGTTTTATTCGGCTCCATCACAAGACCATCGTCGACAAAAAGGATTAGAAAGACACGATTCCCCTTAATATCGGCTTGGTAGATACACTTGTCCCCATTAAATTTCCTGAAGACAAAATCCTGTATGAATTGGTCTAACTTTCGGTTCCAACATCGTGACGATTTCTTCAGACCATAAAGTCTTTTATTGAATTTACAAACAATATTTGAATCCATCTGTATCCCTTCTGAAGGACTCGTGTATATCTCCTCTTCAAGATCTCCATTAAGGAATGCGATTTTGACATCAAATTGGGTTAGTTCATAGTCAAATCTAACTGCAATAGAGAGGAGTACACTATTCGAATCATAGCGATTCGTGGGGGAAAATGTTTCATTGTAGTCTATTCTCAACTTTTGTTTGTAACCTTTTGCACACAAACGTGCTTTATATCTCGTAATCTAACCCAAAGAGTTTATTTTTAGTTTAAAGACCTATCTCTAGCCGATGGGTTTATTTCCTTCAGGTATTGATACCATTGTCCATGTGTCATTTTCCCCTAAGGCATCAACTTCCACTTTCAAAGCAGTTTCCCACTTTAATTTGTCCGGGAATGTCACAGCTTCACAATAGTTACTAGGAGTATCTTCCTTAACGCAGAGAAGATTTTCAGTGAATCTTGCTGGTGGCTTTAAAACACTACGAGGTCTGAGTTTATGCCTAGACATCTTGTATGATTCATTCTCTTGAAGAATTTCCGCTGGTGGCTCACCCGGCTCTCGCTCTGGGGATGTCTTCTTAGTCTCATAGTCTTCTTGGCTCTTGACTTCAGCTTCTTCATCACAGTCAATTTTGTGGGCACGTAGTGGATAGGTTTTTCAAAGCCGTGTTTTGATTCATTGAAGAGAACATTTCTTGATATTCTTTTTACTTAGTGTCAGGATCATACCGCCTGTAGTTAGTAGAAATTCCATCATATCCAACAAGTATCATCGTCTTGGATTTCTTATCCAACTTCTTTCTTCCATTTTGCACCAGCATAAAGGCTTCACATCCGAACGTCCATACATGTGACAGCTGAGGCTTTTTGCTGGTCCACAGTTCCAGGGGTGTGGAGTTATGTGCCTGCTTTGTAGGTGTACGGTTTAATATGTATACAGCACAATTTACAGCCTCCGCCCAAAGCTCTTGAGGGAGGTTACTGCTGCAAAGCATCGCCCGGGCACTCTCAACAATTGTGCGCATATCTCTCTCTGAGCGAGAGTTGTGTTCGGGTGTGTATAGCGCTGTTCTCTCAGCAATGATCCCTTTTGATGCAAGAAAATCCTGAAATTCCACATTGATGTATTCTGTACCATTGTCTGTATGGAGTATTTGCACATTTCGCTTGTATTTTGTTTTTACAATCTTACACAAATCTTTGAAATATTGTAGTGTATCACTTTTATGTTTAATGAAAGATACTACTCTATAGCCAGAGTAGTCATCTTTGAAAGTAACAAAGTACTTAGCTCCTCCTACAGATTCGACTGGCATGACACCAAGATCACTGTATAATAACTCACCAACCTTCATATTCTGGTGGGTTGGGTTGTTGAACGGGAGCATGTGGTTCTTTCCATATGCACAACCAGAGCAAAAACAATTTCTACATCACTCAAATCTACACCCTCGGCTAAGCCTCTTGAGAGTATCTCCTTCAAAGCTCTAACATTGATGTGGCCGAGGTATTCGTGCTATAGCTTTAAACTAGTCTGAGTGACAGAATTGGCTTAATTTGAGGTTAGAGTCTGAAAAAGCATTTTATACAGGTTATTTGGCTGTCATTCACCACAAGCGGCAAACTTTCCTTTTTCAAGAACTTAAATAAAATTGACTGATTTTACTATTTTCATTCCTAGCGTGGTGATTTTTCCTTCAGATATGAGGTTCTTTTTCAGTTTCGGAACAAATAGGACGTCTCTAATGACTGAGTCATACCACTGACTATTCAGTACCTTACGAATCATCACACCACCTTTCCCTCTAACAAAAAGCTTGTGGTTGTCACCAAGACGCACAGAAGAACCATCACTAATCTCTTCAAACTTATCAAAGTAGTCTCTGTGCCATGTAATATGGCTGGAAGCCCCACTATCCATGGTCCAAGTATTCTCGTCAGAAAAAGAAATACATACATTTGCTTCCTCAACATTAAAGACAGAAAAAATTGAATGGTCAGCTCTGCCTTTATCAGAGACTGGTCGATTCTTTTTCTCACTCCGGCAGTCACGGGCAAGATGGCATTTACGTTGGCAGTTATAACAGGTAAGTTTTCTTATGATTTGGTTACTTTGTTTTCCTGATTCATAAAATCGTGGTTTATGTCCACGAAATTTAGTTTCTCGGTTAGCTATAGAAGCTAAAGCAGTTTCTTGCTCTTCCCCCTTAGTTAGGCTCACCTCTTCATCAATAAGACGGGATGTCAAATTGGCAATGGTTTGTTTGTCCTCACTCATGGAAAGCCAGGGCTGTCTGAAACTCTTATAGTTCAGAGGTAGACTACTCAAGATCTTGGTCATGATAGCTAGATCGCTGATTGAATCTCCGACCTCTTTTATTTGTCAGGCAAAAGATTCCACTTTGGCGATATGTTGAGCCACTTAATCGGCCGAACTCCACTGATAATGATAGAAACGCTCATGTACTATCATTTTACTTGTTTCTGATCTGTGCTCGTAAATATAATCTAGTTTGCATAGAATTTCATAGGAAGACTTACAATTTTCAATCAAGGCAATCTGACTGAGCTCCATAGCTGAGGTAAGGGTAAACATAGCTACAGCGTCCCTTTGTTGCCATAGATCGATTGCCTTATTTGCATTTTCATTAGGCATAGCTTCCTCACATTTGCGATTTTGAAAATACCTTTGGCGCGTAGAGCGCATGTCAACTGGAACTTCCACTGCTGGTAGTTACTACCATTAAACTTATTAACACTTGATATGTCGATCTTTTCCGACATTTTGACTAAAGTTCAAGGTTAAGATCAAGGTCTATTCTTACAGAAACAGATCCTATTAAGTAAATAAACTTATTTGTGTACAATTACTTGAAACTTCACATTTCAGTTTAACTGATAAACATAAATTTTCCGTGACAATGTTCATTTAAATATTATGCCACTAAACTTAATTTGCTCATGAAAAACAACTTTCTTGCGACTTTAACAGCCATGGCAGCATGGATAACTCGAGCAAAAAAAACTACTAAACTGATTCGTTTTATCTTTAGAGAACCAACAACGCATTAAGAACTAGTCCTGAGCCCATAACCTATTGAAAGCGTTTAGGAAAAATTATAGATTGTGATAATTCTTCAATTCTTACAACAACAAAAAACACAGAAATTATTCACAAAAACAAAGATTCTCTTGAGTTTCTAAATTTAACAAGATTACCACCAGAGTGAAAGAAAGTACAGCCTGGGTATTTAGGCGTGAATTACAATATTATGACACTAACACAAGGTTACTATCAGCTGAATCTATAACCTGATGTAAGAGAGTGCAGGGCTTTGTTGTTACCGGTCTAGACAATACCAATTCAGTGTATTTCCTTTTGGATTAAGTAATGCCGTGGCTGAGTTTACCAGATGTATGGACCAAGTTTTAAGTAATAAATGCAGGGGGTATTCCAGGGCATATTTTGATGACATATTAATAACGTCCCTGTCTTTTTAAGAGCATTTGTTTCATTTGGAGTGTACTTTAAATCAGCTCATTCGATATGGGAACACTTTGAAACTAAAGTAATCATTATTTTGCAGAGATCAAGTTCCATTCTTGGGGCACATCCTGACATGTGATGGGGTGCGCATGGATGGTGAAAAATTAAGAATCATAAGGGAACACAAGTCACCCCATCCCAAAACAGGAATAAGGCATTCCTGGAAGTTGTGGGCTGCTATCGTGGATACACAAGTCAGCTATCTGAAGTAGGAGTTCCTCTCACCGATTTATTAAAGAAAGTGGCAGCCTGGAAAGGGGACTGATTTTGAGAAATCAGTCTTTCAGAAGGTGAAAACATTGTTCATGGAATCTTAAACCTTGAAACTACCGAAACTGGGTGAACCGTTCTACCTGACAACAGACTCTAGTGCCCATGCTTTGGGGAGCTTCCATTAGCCAGCTGAATGGAAACGGACAGCATCAGAATATTGCCATGAATAGCTGTAAGTTGAACTATGTTGAGCGCATGTACACCGTAACGGAATAGGAATGTTTATTAATTGTTTGGGCGTTACAAAGCTTCAAAAACTTATTGTTAGAACAAAAGATAATTATTTTGTCAAACCATCGAGCGATTTCATTCATGAACACTTGTAGGTTTAAGAGTGATAGGCTAGCCCGGTGGACTTAGCCATCCAAGAATTTTGTTTGGAATTTGAATATCTACCGGTCTAGGATAACCAACAAGCAGATTCATTGAGTCAGTATCCATTGAATGACAAGGAGGAGCTGAAACCAGAAACACCTCAGGACCTTAACAGTTTTATGGTATTATTAGGGAAACTAGCAGGAGAACCTAATATCTAATCACAACTTCAAGATATACAGAAGTTCCAGAACGAGAACCGAGAAGTCTGTGACATCAAAACTCTCCTAGAAAAACCAAAATAAAGGAATTCCAATCCCGATAAGAATAATACCGGGTTAGACAAGTATATAGTAAAAGCAGGAATCTTATACAAGAAAACCATGTCAAAAATCCATTAGAGCATTCCTGACAAGTTGTCATTCCAGAGGTTCTGAGGGATAAGCTGGTATCTCACACCCACCTAAAGTTAGGACATTTTGGAATACTTAAGTGTTACAACATTTTAAGACGTTATGTTTATTGACCTAACATGTTTAATTGTTGTGCTGACATAATTTCCAAGTATGAGATGTGTCAGAAATTAAAATACAGTAACAAGAATTTCGAAGAAGGGCATATCAGGCCATAATATCTGAGGGACCCAATCAGTTGGTCTCATTGGATTTATTTGGACCGTTACCAAAGGCTGCTAGGGGGCTAACATATATTTTATCAATGGTAGATGAATTTTCCAAAATTTGCCAGCTAATTTTTTAGAGAAAACTACCACTGAAGCATACATTACTAGAGTAGAAAAATACATTGCCACTGTAGGTAAGCCTACACTGATATTATCAGTTCATGGTTCAGAGTTCACCAATATTAAGTGGTATCAATGATTAGAGGGACTAGACATTCAGGCCACCCATATTTCCATTCGCCCTCCTGCTTCGAATTCCTGTGAAAGAGGAATTAAGGAGATTGGACGATTTTTGAGATGCTATTGTCACCAAAAGCATACCCTTGCCCTACGTATGTACCCATATTGGAGGGATTGTTGACTACTTTGGTATACAGCTCTACACAGTTATCACCTTACGAAGTCCATTATGGAATACGACCAAGAACATTCCTGGAAAAACCTTTCTATGACCCTAGGTTGGATGGAGAGAAAGCCAATGAAGATGATCCAGCAATAGTGTTGCCCACTTTGATCCGAATGGCAAGAACCGATTGGAGCAGGTGGCCAAGTGTAAAAACAAATATCAGAAAAGAAAATCAAACCCTTTCAATGGTAATGACAAGGTATTATTAAGGGACAATCCTGTGTCAGACTTCTTCTCAAAAGAAACTAAAAATATATGTCTAATATACTCTGGTCCCTATTTATCACTCGTGTCATCCACCAAAATGCATACGAACTGAAAGAGGTAGCAAGTGGTCAAATAAAAGAGGTTTTTAATATGTCAAATTTGAAGAAATAAGTGAGTTATATAGGGTTTAGGAGACATGTTAATCCCTTGAATCATCAGGTTTGACAGTCGGCTTTAAGGAACGTGTAGAATATTTGAAAGTTTTGGGAGGCATGTTAATCCCTTGAATTATATGGTTTTACAGTTGGATTTAAGGAATGTTGTAGAACAGTTGAAGGTTGAGAGTGGTGTCAATATCTGAAGCACTGGATTTGGAAAGAAACCGGACACAACAAGGGATAGTTCACTAAGCAGCATAGGGTGATGGAAGGTGCAAGCTATGGATTTATAGAGATCAGTAAGCAGAGCTCAGGGGATCGTATTCATATGGGATGAAAGTTCATTACACCTTGTAAAGCGTCAAGTTTGGGAAAGTAAAATGATTAAAATATACATATATTTAAAAAAAACATAAATCTCTTAATTTCATTTATAAATGTATCTATTGGGTCTATTAGAAAATTAATTTTTGCTTTTATTATAATTTTGATTTTTATCAATGTCTGTTATGCTTTAAAAGAGAGGTTATGCAAGGACACTCATGGAAGAAAAGGACAACCCCAGCTGTAGCATCGGATGTTTTATGATAGACACGAGACAAACAGAAATATTCAAGACTTACCCCATTTGCTTGTTTACTGGGGCTGCGTGGAAGAACGACACAAAACCACCTAACGCACCTTCACCGAACCGGGAAAATTGAATACTGACTGTGAAGACTGAATGGCAAGTTCAAGCCAACGCTTTGGGTTGAATGGACTTGCGCAGTAAAGAGATCCCCTCCGAGAAGATTCCGGAACGCCCACGGCCTCTCTCGAAGCGAATCAACTTGCGCTTTCTCGTGTTCCTTTTTTATTCTAGAATGTTATTCCCCCCTTTTTCCCCTCTTCCCCTCTTCTGTGCTTTAGGGTATATATTCTGGTGCCTGTGGCTACGAACTTTACAATTGGGCCTGAGTCATATCAGGGATAGGATAAGCTCCGGCTTTCTACTTCATAAAATGTAAGATCTAAATCCATTTTCGGCAAATTAAAACCTTTTTTTTTAATGTAAATCTTTTCTAAATTCAATTTTGGCTTTAATTTCATATAACCTAAAAAATCTTTCGGACAGTTAAGAACATAGTTTTTTTTTGAGATCACCTTATTTGCAAGGTCAGGGCGACATAGCGCCAGTAGAGTCACGACTAATCGATTATATCGATTATGTACTGTATTGTTTAAATTAATGTTCGCGGGAACTATGTTAGCATTTGAATTAGTTTATCTTATTGTGATACGCTATGTGTCTTTTTTTTGATGGGCAGATATTTAGAACTTGAATTTACCATATCTTACGCTATGAGCCATTTATTATGGACACATATTTAGTATTTGAATTTAACATATCTTATTGTCATACGCTATGAGCCATTTATTATGGACAAATATTTAGTATTTGAATTTAACATATCTTATTGTCATACGCAATGAGCCATTTAGTATGGACAAATATTTAGTATTGGAATTTAATATATATCTTATTGTCATACGCTATGAGCCATTTGTTGTGGACAAATATTTAGTATTTGAATTTAACATATCTTATTGTCATACGCTATGAGCCATTTATTATGGACAAATATTTAGTATTGGAATTTAATATATATCTTATTGTCATACGCTATGAGCCATTTGTTGAGGACAAATATTTAGTATTTGAATTTAACATTTCTTATTGTCATACGCTATGAGCCATTTAGTATGGACAAATATTTAGTATTGGAATTTAATATATATCTTATCGTCATACGCTATGAGCCATTTGTTATGGACAAATATTTATTATTTGAATTTAACATATCTTATTGTCATACGCTATGTACCATTCCTAATGGACATATATATTATGTTGGAAATTAGATTGTCTTGTTACCATTGACTAGGTGCCTTTTTTTTTAAAGGATTAATATTTAATGATGGAATCCAAATGATCATGTTATTTTTACTATGCGCCATTTCTAATGGGCGACATCTTAAAGTTAACATAAGGTAATCTGATGAATATTTAGCATCTGACTCTTTAGCTTAGACTTCAATTAATTGTTGTTTATGAATTTATTCTATACTTCGCAACATCAACAATGTATATATTTGGAGGAACTGTTAAAAATCTAATGGAGCTATGACTAATAAACATCGACTAACTTTGACTTATACTAATTCTTATTATATATTTATCCCATCATTCCCAAGGTTATCCGTCAAAGTTTTGGTTTAATATTTACTTTACTGAGGCTGAAGTCTCTTGCCGTCTGGATGAGATAGAGGGTCACATTAATAACTCCTCAGCATTCGCTCTGGGTTAACTCCCCCCCCCCTTTTTTTGTAGTGTTTATGTTTTCTATGTAGTTTGTGGCATCTGCCCCTAAGGGATGCTACAAAATCTGCGCCACCCTGCGCTCAGAGTGAATGCATCTTGCTTGTTCTGTTTAATTAATTTTTGTAATTCTGTTTCATGAATAACACAACGGCCATGGACTCTGCCTCTGGAAGCACGATCAACACGCGGTCTGAAATCTACCTGCTCAGCGGCTCCGATCTGCGTGAGGAGCTCAAGGCGAGAAAAATCCAATACCCCCCTGAGGCAACGGTTGCTGCTTTGCGGTCCTTGCTGTCCGAGAGTATTTGTAAGTCCAGCGACCCTATTAATCAGGACACTTTGTATAACGTTAGCCAGCCTTCTTATAATGAGGGGTATCAGCACAAAATTGAGTCTATTGTGATTGAGAAGGTTAGTGGACTCCCAATCCCTCCCGTTGTCCCCGCCGCTAGTACACAGTTTTCTAGTACGCTCTCCAAAACACAAAGTAAGGTCGCTAGCGAGCGCGTTAGACTTTGGCCGGTGTGCGATGGGTTATCGCCCTTGGAATTATTTAGCTTTTTGGTAGAGGTTCATAGAGTTTGGAAACTCAGACTCGTAGGGGACTTGGAGTTATTAACCTTATGTATTGGCAAGACGTCAGGATTTCTAGCACACTTAATCACTGAGTGTATTCAGCTAGGCCTTCCCTGGACTAGGGTGAAAAGTCACATATTAGAGTCTCTAGTGTCTAAAAGAGATAAGGATACCCTGTATAAACAGAAAGTACGTCGTTTTCAGCTTCCTCGGGAACCCTTTCGATTATTTATCTTGGCTGTCTTTGAGGCGATTGAGGTGTTAGACCTTAATGTACCTGAGGAGGACATAGTGGAAATTATCCTTGAAAATGTGTCCCCTTTGACAAGGAGACATTTCATATTTTCTAATAGGCCTACTACTCTTTCCGAGTTGTACTCGTTGGCGTCCAGTATAGAGGGTTCGCTTTTGGCCGAGAGGGAATATTTGTATGAATTTCCCGCGCAGGTGCCCCGGAACTTCAGACAGGAAAGACCCCCCCCCCCCCATTTGCGACTATTACCAGGCCTATTATTAACGTGGGTTCTAGTCCCTCTACTATGCAAGGAGGCAGGAATAGGTCTTGGAGATCTTCTGACTTAACTCGCGTCCGATGTTATCGTTGCCGACAACTAGGGCACCTTCAGAGGGAGTGCCCCTCGGGAAACGTGTGACGCGTGGTGGTGGTAAGGGGGCCGCCGCGCGTGAAGTTTCCAAATCTTCTGTTCCCCTGTCCCCGGTTGTTAGATTCTCAATTAGATCAGCATCTGGCTCTGCCTTACTTGACACGGGTTCAAGTGCTTTGTTCATTAGTGTTGAATTTTTGAATAGTTTAAATAATGTTGGGAAGATACCGGTGAGGAAAGTCGGTGTTAAGGCCTTTGTCTTAGGCAATGGCAACCTCCTTAAGGTTAGTGAGAAGGTGAGGCTTTCCATAAAAATAATGGGGTTTTCTTGGAAGAGGGACTTGTTTTGCGTTCCTTCACTACCCTACGATATAATCTTGGGTAATGACTTCCTGTGGGGAAATGGTGCCGTCATTGACCTGGCTAGGAAGGAGTTAAGTTTTGGGTTTTCCCCCAGGGTTAAAGTCCCGTTTTATACTACTCATATTTTTTATAGCTTATGTTTATTTGATAATGGTGAAGTAGCCATTAGGGGTTTGATTTCTAAGTTTTCTGACGTCATTACTACCAGGTTAGGTGAGTGTAATGTCCTGCCTTTTGAAATCATAATGAGTGACAACATCCCCGTTAGATCAGGTCCGTACTCATGTGCTCCGCCCAAAATGAAGGTTTTTCGGGAGTTGATCAATGATTTAGAATCAAAAGGGGTCATCCGCCCCTCGAACTCACCGTATGCAAGTCCTGCATTTATTATACCCAAAAAAGGGGAGGGCTTCAGGCTTATCGTCGATTATAGGAAGGTCAACAAAAAGATTCAGTTTGACCCGTACCCAATGCCTAGCATAGAGTCAGCTTTTCAGCACCTTGGTAGAGCTCGTATTTTTAGCCTGATTGATCTCAACGCAAGCTTTTTGCAATGCCCCTTGGTAGAGTCTTCAAAAAAATTCACTGCTTTTGTCACTCCGTGGAGACAATACGAATTTAACCGTGTTCCCCTTGGCTGTAGTATAGGTGGACAAGCCTTAAGTCACGTACTGGACCATGTGTTGTCTGACATAAAATATGATTATGTATTTAACTACTTGGATGACATATGTGTATATAGCAATTCGCTTGAGGATCATTTAGTGCATTTAGAGGAAGTGTTGACTCGATTACGGCGAGCAGGCCTGACAGTAAATCCCGATAAGGTTACTTGGGCAAAACCCTCCATCAAATACCTGGGGTATGTTATTTCTGAGGGAAACCTCCTTATAGATCCCGAGCGAATCAGCCCCATCATTAATTATCCTCCCCCTCAAATCTCAAGGGCGTGATGCGTTTTGTTGGCATGTGTGCATATTACGCCAGATTTGTCCCGGCCTTTTCGGAGATTACCGCTCCGCTCAATGCTCTAAAGAGGAAAGGTGTCACCTTTTGTTGGGGTGAGGAGCAGGCACGGGCTTTTAACCTATTGAAAGAAAAGCTTATCTCCCCCGAGGTACTAAGGATGCCAGATTTTTCTATCCCATTTCTCCTTCATGTTGATGCTTCGTCTGTGGCTCTGGGGGCTGTGTTGTCTCAGAGGTCATCGGAGGGAGTCCGGCCGGTAGCCTTCGCTAGTCGGACTCTCACCGATGCCGAGAGGCGATACAGCGCCTATGAAAAGGAATGTCTCGCCTGTGTCACAGGCGTTGAGCGTTTCGCCGATTATCTAGAGCAACGTGAATTCGAGCTTTTCACCGATAACCAGGCACTTGCGTGGATGTGGGGCCACCCCAAGCAGCTTGGGAAAATAGGGAGATGGGTTTGGAGACTATCTAGGTTCAAGTTCTCCACCCACCACATTTCTGGGAGACATAATGTTGTGGCAGATGCTTTGTCCCACATGGCGGAAGATAACTCTCCTATTGGATCTCTCGAGGTAGCTCCTGCTTCCTGTGTTATTCAGTCCATCCCTGAATCCTTTACGTCAATTGGGAACCACCAAAATAACGATCCGTGGTGTGTAGAATTAAAAGACAGGATATCTAGAGGGGAGAAAATAGGGTCATATGCTATTTTCAATGGGCTATTGGTTGTGACTAATTCGAAGGGGAAGTGCAGGAAAGTGGTTGTGCCAGGGGCGGTGCGATCAATGTTGCTGAAATATTTTCACGATTCTGCATATGGTGGTCATCTTGGAGTTTTGAAAACCTTTAAGAAAATTACTAAGGAGTTCTTCTGGCCCGGGTTGTATAACGATGTGAAAGAGTGGGTTAGCCATTGTGAGAGCTGTCTAAAGGCTAAACCCGCCCAAAATTCCAGAGTTGGGTTCCATTCGGCCGATGTCGCCCAACGTCCCTGGGATAAGGTCTTCATCGATTACATGGGGCCAATCACCCGTTCCACCTTAGGTAATTCGTGTATACTTATTTTAGTAGACGCCTTTTCCAAGTTCGTGGTTCTCATCCCGTTGCGCAACATGAAAGCAACCACTACTGTCAACGCCCTCTGCAGGCGAGTGTGGGCTTTATTTGGAGCACCACGTGTTGTGGACAGTGATAATGGTCCTTGCTTCAGATCGAGCTTTTTTAAAAACATGTGTTTCAGTTGGGGAATTAAACATGTTACCACTAGCCCCTACCACCCCGGACCCAATCAGGTTGAGAGATTCAACCGGAATTTGGTAATAGCTCTTACGATTTATCATAGTGAGGCACAGAATATGTGGGATCAGGAATTAGATTTTTTAAATTTAGCTTTTAATTCTGCTTTCCATGAATCTATTGGCTGTTCGCCGGCTTCCATCTTTCTTGGTCGAGAGTTGAACCACCCCCTTTTAGCTATTTGGAACATTGATCCATTGTTAGAGAATTGTGATGATTCCTCCCATAAAGATAGATGTCAACGTGCCTTGGATCATCTCAAAAAGGCTCAAAGAAGGGTGGCTAGCGCATACAATAAGGGGAGACTCCCCGTTCCTTTCATTGTAGGAGATAGTGTATTGTGTAAGGAATTCCCCTTGAGCTCCTCGGCGGAGAAGAGATCGGCGAAGCTGTGCCAGAGGTGGAGTGGTCCATGGACGGTTGACAAGTTTTTGACCCCAGTGACCTGCTATCTCAGGAATGTGAAGGATGCATCTTTATCTAGGCGAGCGCATGTTAGCCATTTGAAAAAGATTTGAGCCCAATTGACCCTTGGGATATGGTGTGGACATATTTGAATAGTTAAATGTGAGTTTTTTTGTATGATGAAAATTAGCTGATATATATATATATATATATATATATATATATATATATATATATTTGTAGAGTAGGCAAGTAAATTATAGGTTAGGTTCTATTATTATTATTGTTGCTACGCCTGGGCCCAGGGCGAGAAATGTAAATAAAATAATATATATATTTTTATTATGTGCCGGACACGTGTGTACCTGATCAAGATACGTCAACAAATAGTTTACAAGTGCAATTCTAATGAACTAGTACGCCAGATGGCTAATGACTAGCTGATTCAGTGCTGCTTTATGGCTATTGAAGCGAAGAACGGAACCATGTGATAGCTTGTTTATTTGGAACTTTTTCTCGTATGAGAGCTAGATATGAGATTCTTTTTTTTGAACTTTGGATAAAAACCCAATTGGTTAGGGATGAATACTTTAAATTCTGTGTACTGCTTCTATTCTTTTGTGTGTGCAGCTCAGAGGAGTCCTTCCGTCTGTGTCTTCTCCCTCCCCTTCCCCTTTCCCATTGGCACGCCGTGAGGGAAGCTTCTTGAAGATATACACATGGCGTGGGAGAGACCATGGTGGGCGTTCACAAGAGATGAACGGACTGGAACTCCGGCCACAATGGAGGGCCGCTAGACGACATGGTGTATGACGTGGTGCTTGATCCCATCGCCAGTCCCAGCAGGCCATCCCATCCGATCTACAATGGTCCAGGGAAACAATCTGGCACCGAGGATGGGAAGGATTGCAAATGGAAATCCTCCATAAACGGTGTAAAGGTCCTGAAGAAAAACATAACTAGTACGTCGCTGGTGTTCCTTTGGGTTCTTCTAGATCAAGTAGAAGAGTGTGAAGACCTACACCCTCCCCCTTTGCTCCTTTAAGGGGGGGAGATTTGTAGCATCGGATGATTTATGAAAGACACGAGATAAACAGAAATATTCAAGACTTACCCCATTTGCTTGTTTACTGGGGCTGCGTGGAAGAACGACACAAAACCACCTAACGCACCTTCACCGAACCGGGAAAATTGAATACTGACTGTGAAGACTGAATGGCAAGTTCAAGCCAACGCCTTGGGTTGAATGGACTTGCGCAGTAAAGAGATCCCCTCAGAGAAGATTCCAGAACGCCCATGGCCTCTCTCGAAGCGAATCAACTTGCGCTTTCTCGTGTTCCTTTTTTATTCTAGAATGTTATTCCCCTTTTTCCCCTCTTCCCCTCTTCTGTGCTTTAGGGTATATATTCTGGTGCCTGTGGCTACGAACTTTACAATTGGGCCTGAGTCATATCAGGGATAGGATAAGCTCCGGCTTTCTACTTCATAAAATGTAAGATCTAAATCCATTTTCGGCAAATTAAAACCTTTTTTTTTTAATGTAAATCTTTTCTAAATTCAATTTTGGCTTTAATTTCATATAACCTAAAAAATCTTTCGGACAGTTAAGAACATAGTTTTTTTTTGAGATCACCTTATTTGCAAGGTCAGGGCGACATAGCGCCAGTAGAGTCACGACTAATCGATTATATCGATTATGTACTGTATTGTTTAAATTAATGTTCGCGGGAACTATGTTAGCATTTGAATTAGTTTATCTTATTGTGATACGCTATGTGTCTTTTTTTTGATGGGCAGATATTTAGAACTTGAATTTAACATATCTTACGCTATGAGCCATTTATTATGGACACATATTTAGTATTTGAATTTAACATATCTTATTGTCATACGCTATGAGCCATTTATTATGGACAAATATTTAGTATTTGAATTTAACATATCTTATTGTCATACGCTATGAGCCATTTAGTATGGACAAATATTTAGTATTGGAATTTAATATATATCTTATTGTCATACGCTATGAGCCATTTGTTGTGGACAAATATTTAGTATTTGAATTTAACATATCTTATTGTCATACGCTATGAGCCATTTATTATGGACAAATATTTAGTATTGGAATTTAATATATATCTTATTGTCATACGCTATGAGCCATTTGTTGAGGACAAATATTTAGTATTTGAATTTAACATTTCTTATTGTCATACGCTATGAGCCATTTAGTATGGACAAATATTTAGTATTGGAATTTAATATATATCTTATCGTCATACGCTATGAGCCATTTGTTATGGACAAATATTTATTATTTGAATTTAACATATCTTATTGTCATACGCTATGTACCATTCCTAATGGACATATATATTATGTTGGAAATTAGATTGTCTTGTTACCATTGACTAGGTGCCTTTTTTTTTAAAGGATTAATATTTAATGATGGAATCCAAATGATCATGTTATTTTTACTATGCGCCATTTCTAATGGGCGACATCTTAAAGTTAACATTAAGTAATCTGATGAATATTTACCATCTGACTCTTTAGCTTAGACTTCAATTAATTGTTGTTTATGAATTTATTCTATACTTCGCAACATCAACAATGTATATATTTGGAGGAACTGTTAAAAATCTAATGGAGCTATGACTAATAAACATCGACTAACTTTGACTTATACTAATTCTTATTATATATTTATCCCATCATTCCCAAGGTTATCCGTCAAAGTTTTGGTTTAATATGAACTTTACTGAGGCTGAAGTCTCTTGCCGTCTGGATGAGATAGAGGGTCACATTAATAACTCCTCAGCATTCGTTCTGGGTTAACCCCCTCCCCCCCTTTTTTGTAGTGTTTATGTTTTCTATGTAGTTTGTGGCATCTGCCCCTAAGGGATGCTACACAGCTAGCTAGCAACATAAATGAGATGACAAGCTTAACGTTGTTTGGACAGAGCTAATGTTGAGAAAAATCTGTAAGATAGCGTTTGTGTCGCTGAGAACAAGGTGAGAGTGGTTGCTAACGGTCCGTCCCGTTGAGAACCAAAAAACCTGTCTTCGTCAGCGGTGGACTGGAAAGTCCTGGGTTGAGTTTTGGGAAGGGCAGAGAGGGTGGGGTAGGGGGCGGATTAGCAGGTAGACACTCTTCTTCTTTGGCTATTATGAATGAGAACAGTAAATGAGGGACCTGACAAATATTATTATTATTATTATTATTATTAGCACTGCGTCTTACTACAATTTCGGGTTATTCGCACTTACACTAATGTGTAATGGTAGGGTGATTGTGAGATGAAATGGAGGACCTACAAATTAACGTGGAATCCGAACCACGGTGGAGGCCTGGTATTCCCCACACTCACAAGTTGTGATTAATACACGTCTTGTCAGAGGTGAAGGAAGGGTTTGGCAATCAGATAAATCTGTGCCGGGTCCGAGGGTTAAACCCCGGACCCTAGCATAGAAGTCCGAGACCTTACCCCTAGACTGCCGGGTCACCCCAGGACCGAACTAAACCATCGGTTCATTTTTAAAGTTAACCTTAACATGATTTAAACACTAAGCTCATTTAGTTTATTTTAACGAGCAATGGTGGTCAGATTTCAAATCCCGAATGGGTAAACATAGGGTGCATTTTTCTAAATGGCTTCCCTTTTTACCTTCACAGAAATGTGGATACATTTCCTCAGTTTTAGATATTGCTCGTCATTAATACACTATTGTAATTAATAATAATATTAATATTAATTAAACTCACTAATTGTGCTTTATAAAGATATGCTGAACTAATAGAGTGGAGGGAAAACGGGGGGAGGCGGATGTTAAGTATTTAAAGCTTTATCTATCTCCACATGATGTTGAATATGAGTATTTGTTAATTACAGTTATAGCCTCACCTACATATTATTTACATTAATAAATGACATCTTGACGCGGTAATTGAATTTGGGACATACAAACTATATTTTGATAGTTGTTACAAAACTAATTCGTTACGTCTGAACAAATGGGAGAAAATACATTATAAAAAACATTTGACAAGAAAGGACATAAAAAAGAGTGATTGAAAATGTAGGCCTATATGTGTGTTATGATTGTGAAGGGGGAAGGGGGAGGTGGAATATTGATGTAGACATTCTGTGCACAATTGCACATATTGTTAGTGTCCATCTGGACACGTCTGTAACCTGAACCTAGACAATACAGCAGTGGCTCGCAATTTATGTTTCATGATGCCATTGTAGGTTGTCTGTGATATTCTTTTTTAAACTTTTTTTAGCACCGAGTTTTGTTCAGGTTATACGCCTTAGTACTTTGTACGTTCTACTCTAATCTTAAATCTAGGACAGACACAAAATCCATCCCCCGGCCGTCAATTTATCACTTGAAAGGGTAAACCCACATTCCAACAATGATAAATTTCTCGGTGATGCCAAGAATCGAGCCCGGGACCTTAATCTCCCTAGATGGACGCAGTACCAACAGAGCTAAGATTCGTAACACTCTAGCATAATATTTCTTTTCTAAGTTATATCCCCCAATCAAATGTGTAGGCTTTTTATTTTTTTACAAAAGAGATCATTTGTTTTTAAAGGACGGGGAAAGTGCACAGCATAGACTTCCTTACAACTGTAAATAAAAAATAGATATTTACTTACAGCTCGTAAGATAATTATTTGAAACGAGTTAATAGACATGGTTGCACATTCTACCAAAGAGCATAAATGAAATAATATTCACTATTAGAGAAAAGAGGAACATAACACCCGCTAAGAACTAGAGCAATTTCCTATTATATACATGTACTGTACCTATAATTCGGAAACTATTGGTTTTATAAAAAAAAAAATTAGATAAAGATTTCTATATTTATTATGCTTTCATTTTCGAAATGATACGTTATTTTGTATCTCGAAGATGTGCGGATATACGATAAAAATTGTAAGTTTCCTTGAGTGTAAATTACCCTCAAAGCTATTTTCATGAGGAAATGTGAGCTTCCATTTTGTTTTAATACTAAACAATACAGATATATGAATTTTAATCTAGTCGACAATGAGTGCAAGGAAATGTCCTTCATCGAAAATATGTAGTATCAAATCAAATGAGCTTCAGCGTTCATAGTTACGGGCAAACAGAACCGCCGAACCGCGTATTCAAAATATTTGGAAATAAAAAGGAAGTGACATTTTAAAAGAAAGTTACATTTTAAACAGCATGCTTATTTGGAAGATATCTATAAATATGTTTACTAACGCTAAAAACATAAACAGTTATCTTTTCAAGAATTTTACAAATGTGACACAAACTTTTTCAAAATACCAAAGTTAGTTAGGTTATTTTAAAAAAATATGAAATTTTTGGTATAAATACACATTACAATTAAAATGGTTTAATGTTTCTAGTTCATTTATAATAATTATAAAAAACTTAAAATACTTTTATTTTTAACAAATATGACCCCGAATATGTCCCAACTATTGATCAGTTATTTTATATGTAAATAATGTAGCTATTGTTATAATTACTTTCACACCCAAAGCTGCTATTTGTATCATTACTTTCATACCCAAGTTGCTATTAGGATCGTTACTGTCACAGATTAAGTTAAGTACCTATTTATGAAAGTGAAGTTAAATTGTGAATGTAATTTTTTAAACACCCTACCTGGTTAGTATTTTGTTAACCCTCAAGTTTGGATCAAACCTATAAAATCAAGGCCATGACATTTCCATATAATTTTGTACTAAATTCATTAATAGTGTCGATTTGTACACACCTACACGTCATTTTAAAGAAACTTAAAACACATTTCCCACAAAAAATATAACAATCATCCACTTACTCAGATTTAATTGGTTTGAAAGTCAAATCTTTAGTGTTTGTGAACGTGGTACAAGATTAACTAAAATCCACTTTGCCATTATCACTAAATAAATAAATAAAATAAATGAATAAATAGTAGATAATAAGTTGAATATTAAGACTATTCATTTATTTAAAATATATTTTGTTAATTCTAAGTTAATCGAACCCGGAACCTTGTGCTTGGCGCACCAAAGCTTCACCATTGAGCTACCTACTCAGTATTTGTACAATGCTAAGAAATACTTATCAGTCATACTTTAAAGAAGGTTTGGTGAAATACGTGTGGCAGGACATGGCTCGTTAATAGCTATAATATATTATAGATCATAGTTATATACTATAAATTATATCCAAGAAACCATTTAAAACTAATAAAAAATTGTCCAAACGGCAGCACAAGGCTACCCTGGATCAACGATGGAGTTTGTTTCGGATTTTTATTAAATGGCCGACGATTTTACATACCACCAACTAACCCTTAAAATATGAGCGATAAATGACCCTTGCACAGGATTAGCCCTAGATGGCTCAGTGGTAAGATATTGATGTGCTAAGTTGGAGGTTCCCGATTTTGTTTCGGATTACAAAAGAATTTTCAAAAAAGTTAATTATTTAACTTCAATAACATAATATTTGTTTGAAGTCATTTCACCTACTCATTAGTGGTTCGGGCTCTCCGAATTTCTTCATAAAGGCGTTTCATTGCCTTGGAATGCTTATTCATTTTGCTTTTTACATATCTTCTCCCATCTTTAAACTTTTGTGGGGCCATTTTTTAAAATAATAAAAATTATTTTTCCACAATTAACACACTTCACACATCTCTAAATACATTAAATGCAATTACACTCAGCCACACTGAAAGAAATCCTTTCATCAATAGTAGCACGGTGTAGAGCCTGGTAACAATCCCTAAAGAGAGATGGTGATAATTCAGGGCTATGAGCTTTACAAACACGCCAAAACCACTTGAAACATATTTATGGTTTCAAGGACAGACAGCTGGTGGCTTGGAGTGAGAAGGGATGAGTTGTCTGCTTTACTATAACCAGGCCGTTCTGTTTCGGCTATTGCGGGCTTGTATCAGATATATTTTCAAAATCCGGGGGCAAAATATGTAGCACCTCAGCTTGTATCAATTTTCATGAGTTTCAGATTGAATATTAATGTAAATGAAGTATCATTATAAAGTTATAAGAAGTCGGCATCAATTGATTTACTTCCTCCATTTATTACCCACGTTTAAGTATACAAAATAATTAATTTAATATTGCATTTATTTGGCAATTTTTTACGCTATTAATTGAAGGTTCATTGAAATAAAATTTATTTCAATTAATAAACCTCCTCAAGTACTTCTAACACTCCAAATATGAAACCTTTGCAACATTTGGTTTTCCTTAAAATTGTTGCACTAGATGCCAAAATTTCAAACTTTGAGTAAACACTGTGCTTAAAATATACATTTAATCTATATTTTATACATTGATCCAAGTTTGGTTCAAGAAGACCTACTAATATATATATAATAAATATATTATTAATTTTGGGCCATACACCCTTAAAAGTTACGAGATAATTACGAGTATTATTTTAAATGGTGTGTGGCGATTTTGGGAGGTCATATCTGCGTCACTGGTTGCTAATAAGACAGTGACTGCCTGAGGATATAGATGATTATTATTCCAGGACCCTGTGCATGAGATAAGTCCAGCACAAACATTTCCTGATGTATGTATAAGTTACGTCGAAATATGTTTTTTTAAGGAGAAAACCAAAAGTGGTTAAATGTTATATCGTCGTAAAGCAAGTTTTATTAAAGTCGTCGAATTATCAGTGAAGTATAAGAAGTCATTAAGAAGTCATTTAAAAGTGGTGTGGAGAATCTATTCTATCCCATGGAGTCCAATTATTAAGTTGCTAAGACAGGCAAAGTTCAAAACAAGCTAACAGGGAAGGAATTACTTGATAAAATAATACATTTAAAAGGAATAAATAAAGAATTAAAGAATAAATAAGGTCTTCAAGATCAGCACGATTAATTTCACAACGTGTAATCCAACGAATCAGAGCTCATCAATGACCCAGAAGTATAAAACCTCGCAAACGTCATTGGGGGCGGATTTTGCCCTAAATACCTTTTTTATTTCTATCCTTTGAAAAGTAGGCTTTTGAGGTATGAGTTCATTTTTGATGATTGCGAAGTAAATGTTAAAGGAATTTATAGGCACTATAAAAGTTATTTTTCTGCTTAGTCCCTATTTTACAAATGGGAGCCATAAAGTGCCTTTTTCTATCTCTCTCTTCCTCCCACCCTCTTTTTTTCTTTCTAAATACTTGAGGATACTCTTCACCTACCCTCCCCCATCCACCTTCACTCCTTAGGTTATTCCACGTGGATACTCGTGATAGGTAGGAAAAACCCATGTGTCCAGTGGTCTGATAGGTTCAGACTGGTCAGTCCGGCAACAAAGATTTTCTTGTAGCGCACAACAGTGTCATTTCATTCAGTGGTTGTGTATATTACGCTGTTATTAGATGTGCATATCTGTTCAATAATATTTCTTTATATTGGACTCAGTGTAATTTATTGAACTAGTAGAAAATGCCTAAAGAGAAATCGTGTAAAAGTGTATTATTCAAACAGTGGATTGGTGGTGATAAGAATTTCACAACGGATGTCAAAATAATTTTTTGTCAGCCATGCTCCAAGCAGGTAAGTTATCTTTTAAAAAGGGTAAATGAAATTATTAATTTTGAAAGTCAAGCTTTTTATTAAATATATTGTCAACTGTTTAAAAGTAAATCATGATTATTTGCTATTGTTCAAACTAGGTTTCATTTCTTATTGAAGGATTTCAACGACAAAGTGTAGATTTTTACCAAAGCGTTACATTACGATCGAAAAAAAAAATCTTAGTTTTTCTTGTTAGGTGATACTTTGTTAATTTGTAGAATCAACATATATTACTGGGTGAAAATTTCCATTTTTAATATTTAGGTAAAATGCGAGAAGAAGTATCACCTAGAACAACACAAAAATACTGCAATACACATGAAGAATTCCGGAAAGAAAACAGGATCTTAACAATTTTTTCCTAAAGTTTATGACGCAGATAAAACCCAAGAGCAATTTTCTTCTGAGTTATGCTCTGCGATGGTAGATGTAAATATTCCTTGGAAGAAGCTGGATAATCCAGATTTCAATGCTTTTCTCAACAAATATACCAACATGAAGATACCAGACGAATCAACTCTGAGGAAACACTACTTGCATTCAACCTATTATCAGTAAGTTTTTACAAATGCAGTTTTTTCCTACTGACATTAAAAAATATTAACTGAATTGTATTGATTTAAACTATTTACAGTAAACATTCTTTTTATTTCGTTTAAGACAGTTGAGAAAATCTGAGAAGATATTGGAGAATCATACATATGGGCTACTGTTGATGAAACCATTGACCGCTGTGGCAGATATGTTGCAAATGTTGTTGTTGGAAAACTAGACTCTACGGGTCCTGGGAAACCTCACTTGTTTATTTCAAAGATGCTTGAGGCAACCAACAGCTCGGCAATTGCCATAGTTATTCGTGATGCTTTGCGTAAGTATATAATGTAATTGCACAGATATACTATGTTAATTTAATGATTCGCAGTGTTTGTCCTGTAAAAATTATAATTATAAATAAGTTAATTTGTTTATATTAGGTGTCCTGTGCCCATCAGAAAACAGTGACGAAAGGTTTTCGGTGCTGCTGACAGACAGTGCGGCCTACATGTTGAAAGCGGCTGCGAGCTTAAAAGTATTCTACACCAAGTTAATTCACGTGACATGTGTGGCGCATGCTGTTCATAGGGTTGCAGAAGATATTAGATCACGTTTTACAAATGTTAACGCTATTATTTCCACAGTCAAGAATGTGTTTTTGAAGTCTCCATCACTAATCTTCTCATTTAAGGCCACCCTGCCCAACACACCTTCGCCACCACAACCAGTGTTACGCTTTGGGTTACATGGTTTCAAGCTGCATTGTACTATGCAGATTACCTGTGTGACATTTAAAAGGCATTACACAATATACTATATTTAGGTGCGTTTCCAAATTAAAATTGCAGTGAGCGTCTACCACTAGTTTTATTGATTCCGTCCACATTATTGGAAAAAAGAATTAATGGTTATACATGTAGAACACAATATTTTGAGAGAATAGTGAGTTTTGCTATACCAACTGTTTTTCTTGTAAGTAGTCCAAACATTTGACGAGGAACAAGCTGTCTCCATTACAGAAGCAAATGCTGCCATCTCCTGCTCAAGTGTAAGTGCGGATCTGGCATACGTAAAAAGCAATTTTAGAAATCTTCTTGGAGCAATCACAGCTTTAGAGGCGAGGGATTTTCCTATTGTGAAAGATGTGAAGATAATGCGGGGTATAGAAGAAAACCTGAATCAGGCTTCTGGCTCAGTTGGCACAGCCATCCTCAACAAATTTAACAGAGTATTGCAGCGAAACCCTGGGTGGAAAGTGATGGAAAGTATTGCGGACATCTTAAAAGGACAAACTACATCACTCCCAGAAGTCAAGCTTAGCCTAGCTAAAATAGCTTGTCTAAAGTTTTGCCCAATGTCTTCATGTGAAGTCGAGAGAAGTTTTTCACGGTATAAAAACATTTTGTCAGACAACAGAACAAACTTTACACCTGAAAATCTTGAGAAGTATTTGGTAGTTAACTCTAATAGTAATTAATATGTGTTTATGGAAAGTGTATGATCGATTTTAAGAGTGAATAATAACAATTTTGAGTGTTTTGGTGCTATTTTTGCATTACTATGCCTATTTAAGTGCCTATTTTTTATTTTTAGTGCCTATTTATTGCCTTTTTTACTTTATAATGCCTATTTATGTTCCTATTTTTGTGATTTTTAGTGCCTATTTGCCTGCCTTTTTTTAAAAGTTTTTAGTGCCTATAAATCCGCACCCTAGTCATAACATCATGCCAAGTAGTCGTAGGGGGCCACTCCGAAAGTTCTGTAAGAATATAAGGATTGTAAATATTTCTTTTTAGGGATAGGTTTGTTTAGTGAATAATGGTATTTTGGTCTATTTTGTGTGTATTTATTTGGTAAGCTTAGTTTGTTTTAAAAGTAAAAATATATAAATAATTAATTGTAAAATGAATCTGTTTCGGTGAAAAAAGGCACAGATTTTCAGAGCCAAACCAGTTATTATGTAATAATATAAGTGTTTATACACCAAGAGAGTAGGGGGTTACCCAATGGAGTGTATATATTATGTTCTAAACAAATTGGTATGAATGTCAGGTCTACTTTGTAACATTCAAGTGACACAATATCCTAGAATGGCTCCATTATGATTTGCTTTCTCACATTCTATAATACTAAACATCCATATATTTTAATTATAGAGTGTGCCTAGCTAATTAACATTATCTCGCACAAGTAAATGGTTTCGTAGCCTCCTAAAGAAGTAGCTAATATTCATTAATCTTGGCTCCCTTTGGAGGCCTCATGTTCAAGCCCGCCTATTATTATCCTCCATGATCTTCTACGAGCCTCAATCGATTTACTCTCCTAAATTATCCTTACATGGACGAGCGGCCATATTCGAACTTCTAATGTTTCTTCTATCCCCTCTTTTTCTGTAACTGCTCACGCAGGCGCAGTAGCAGTCCCGTGCTGGGACGGGTTCGACTCTTAGCCCCGCCTCTACTAACAGTTATAGTTATAGTCCCGAACTGGAACGGGCTTGACTCTTCACCCCGTCTCCTTGACTCGACTGATTGTGCTATTTTCAATGTCGGAGCCCTTCAATTTAGTTCAACTTGGACAAGTAGTGAACGGTCAATATTCCACACCAAAGGATGGGGCTTCGATATTGGATAACGGACAATACGTTTGTTTAATGTGTCGCCGGGTCATCCTGCACCACAGCTGGCAGTCGCTGTCCTTGTCGGTCAGTATGGTCTCCAGCGGACGGGAACCTCGGGCTCGCCGGAGCTAGCCCCCGCCACATTTGATTCGATTACTAACCATCCTCTACTTTTGATGAAGTGGGGGTACAACTCACTTTGACCTGCAGATCGTTCCTAGTGACAACGCCTATCGTCTACACTTGGCACCACGGTGGTACCCTCCGTCGGCTCCGCTTCGTGTACCTTCTTGGTACACGCCCTTGGCGCCCTAGTGGCACGCTCCGCCGGCTGCTCATCTTTTTCCATCCTGGTACTCTCCTCATCGTCAACACTTGGTATCCTGGCGGCACCCTCCATCGGCTGCACATCTGGTACCCCCTTGGTGCACCCCTTCTGGTCTACTCTCGGTACCAACCTGGTATGCCGCAGGGCCATTTGGACCGCACCCGTACGGAGTGCGTGGGACGGGAGACTTGGCACTAACTCTACCTTCAGAGCTTGCGGGCTGGTATAGGAAGAGTCGTCAGGTGTCGTACCTAGACGGGCTAGGCTAAACCTAGTCACTGGCTAGGGTCCCTAGCTGTAGGGCTATTACACGTCCTATATACTGTTTTGTTGTGAACCTTTAGCTGGCTCAAGCTCACTGCGGACTTGTTGACAGGGATAACAGAGCCAGGCCTCTGTATTCTCTCAACTAAGGGCTGGTTCATGTTGCCTATTGTGGTACTTAGGGTTATAGGATTAGATGACCTACTTATTCTATGAAACCTAGGATGTGTATGCGTGCAATACTATTCTTATTTGTAACAGTGTGCTAGTTAGCCACTAGGTAGGTAATCCTGTTGCCCAAGTTTTTAGGAGCAACTTCGGGTTGCTGTTATTATTATTATTTCTATTACGCTGGTGCGTTTGGGTAGCTATGGGTATTGAACAGAGGGTTATGTAACAGCTACCTGCTTTCATTTGGGAGAGCCGGGTGTTGATTGAGGGCCTAATTAGGTCGGCCGCCTTAGCCGCTGGCCCCAGTTAACTGTTGTTCTGGTGTATTGTTGTGATCACTCCTTTAGAGTGTACCATGTTAGTGCTTGTCTGTAATGGCTCACACAGTTCTGAAATGTTAGGTCTATTTAGAGGGGATTCTAAGCCACCTTCTCATGGACTTAGTGACTTGGTGCATTGTACACCCTTCTGAATAAGCTTTGATTATTAATCTTAGTTTACCGCTTACCACGAATGGATTCCTAGTTTGAATGTTTTATTCTTGTAATTCAGGATTGTGGACGGCTCCCCCATGGGACAGTGGGGTAGGATGTTCACCACATACTCCCAATTTCTCTAACTGCTGATCGAGACCGTTTAAAGGCCTGCCAAGGAGATATTGAGTATGCAGCGTTATTGCTTGACATCAATGCCCCTTGGATATTAGACTACCAAAATCCTGTAATACTCTGCCTTCAGCTATTCTGTTATTATTGGTTCCTTGTCAATAGGATGTATGCTATACTAATATTTTTTGTCTCTATTAAATAAATTGTATGCTATTCTTGTATTTATGATATGTTTACTTTCACCCCTTCCTTCAATTCCTGTCGCGTAGGGTGCAAGAGTTAATTGAGACAATTGAGACCTATCAGATTTCCTGTAATCTAGGTCACAAAGGTACCATAAGTTAATTTACTTTTTCCATGTTTTTTATGAAATAATTAATTATTTATCTTTAAAATGTGTTAATTAGTTTAATAAGGATCTATAGTTGTACATACAGGTCTCAAATTAAAATGTTTAATGTTTAAATGATTTATGTGTAAAAACATTTAATACATGTTGAAGGGTGATGAAGGACTAGAATGGGTTAGATGAGATTTTCCATTTTCACGAATTTAATACATTAATTGTTGATATTTTTGAACAGCAGGTACCTTTTAATTTGCAGGGGAAAGTAAAAATATCCAATTCATAAAGACAATTATGAAATTTGGATTATATACACTTGGCCTATGAGTGTTTCTGTTTTCATACCGCTAAAGTGCCACGTAGGGAATTTGCTTTTTGCTATATTTTTGTAGTAAGAATTGATGTTGTGTGATGGAATACCTTCACTAGTTGGAGAAGGTGTCGAAGTAAATGTACATACAAGTAGTAATTTGAAATGTTTAATTTATTGGTTGATTTTGTGTAAAAAATCAACATTTTTGAAGTGTTGAAACTAGGACTACAATTGTGTGCAACATAAATATGAATTATTTTTATATGAAGTCACCCAAGTGATAAGTAATACATGTATTTCCGAGGGAAAGACCTCAAGTGAACATACACAATACATTTCGACATTTTATTGAGAGTAAATTAAGATTTTAACTCACCTAACCCTCTGCCAAGGAAGTATTATCAGAGAGTTTAAAGGAGTTCATTGAAGTCGATCTGGATATTCAGCTTCACTGAAAATGGTCCGGTTTATGCTGCAAGGGAAAGAAAGATATTTGGTTATTCGAGTGAAGTTTAAATAATATTTTTCAAGTATAGAATATAAGTCGTGGCGCCTGTACCATTTTACTTGTGATAAGGAGCGATCCTTTACAGCAGACGACAAGAGGTTAAAGTAGGTTGAATAACCATCTATGACGCTACAGACTTACTACGTGAAGATGAAAGTTAAACTTAATTCTACTAAAGCAGTTATTTTCGGAAAGACTAGAGAAAGAACTATGCCATCCTTACTTGTCGCCTTGAACCAGAACAAGTAAAGGCACTTTGATAAAACTAATTTAGTAATTTAAAGGAGCATGAAAGTTAGATTGCTATTGTTAAGATTTTAGAACTACTTTATGGCAAAAACATTTATTTTGTTCCACGAAGTAATTTTTAGGTTTAAAATTAATTCGTACAACAAAAGGGGGCAATATGACGTTATTTGCCACTCTACCATGTATTTCCCTATATTTTTCTATCTTTTGTAAATAGTTTTCAATTTATTTTAGTTTGAAATTATGTACTTCTAAGTTCGGCCTCAGCTTAACACGCTGTGTTTCTGGTGGGACAAATAATACTATTTACATCCATTCGAATATAAAAAAGATGGAAGGAAGAACGTCTAACAATGTTTTAAATAATTTAAATGATGAATTTTGACCTAAAGAAGAACACTTACCTTTTATTAAACATATTAAAAATCCTTCTAAGAAGTTTGTTGACTCTTCTTTATTTATTTTCAATGTTGGCCATGATTTATTTCAACTCATGCACATATCTGTCAAACAAGTGTGTGGTGGGTCTCACGATTGTAAAAGAAGTAAGAAAATAAAAAAGACGTGATGTAAATACCTCCAAACTAGCACGCATTTCCATTCTGACAGATAGAAATAAACATTTTAATTCTTTTAAGAAAACATTGTTCATATTCATTGTCATACATTTCAAACTTTATATTAAATTAGCATTTTAATTAGCATTTTATTTTATATTCATCTCTCGTCCATAGCCCACATTTTATCTTTTGTTTTAATATATTAGTTTTCTCTTTGGACTTGAAAGAAAATAGAACGTTTTTAAATTTGATTCTTGGAACACTTTCTGAAGAAGATTAGGATCTTCTTCCTGGGTGTCATTTTAACATGGAGAAAAATCTGTGTATCTCCTAACTAATTTAAAAAAAATTGGAACAATGGCTTTAAAGTAAAGTACAAGTAGACAAATTGAATTTTAAGTGTATGGGCAAGAAATAGAGATGGTTTATATCGTTAAATTGTGGACGAGGGGGAATTAATAAAAGTGAAACCTATTTCTAACCCTAACGCCTAACTAATGAGTTTCAAATAAAAAAAAAGAATGAAGTCAACAAAAAGAAAGAGTGTGCTGAGTGAGTGCTGAATATCAAAAAATCTGGGCAAAAAAACATTAATACCCAGCATACGCAATTAGTAACAATTGCGGAACCTGTCCCTACGGCCAACCTCAACAATATCTAACTATAAACAAGAATATAACTATACCCCCAATTCGATTACCAGACAACATATTTAGCTAGCATTAAACCTAAGGATGAATGAGTTAAAAGAGTAAATAGAAAAATATTATGACATGGGTTGTTTATTAGATATTCAAAAGATATGAACAACAATTAATTAATATGTAAAGTCCTAAGAAAAGAAAAAGTATACAATATTTTGTAATCTTGATACCATGGCCTCATATGAAGAGCTCCTTATATATATAAGTGATTACCATCACTAATTACGTTAACAAAATTAACAGTTAGTCAAAAGGAACAATATAGGACTCATCAATTTAACCTCTGCCAAATGCTCATGTTCTTTACAAAAATAATTATCAGATTTCTAACGTTGGTATTAGCTAGAACCATCCACATTTATGTTGCCAACACTTAAGAAATAACCAACCACTAAATAATTTTATAATAAAGGAAATTGATAAAACTAAAGGAAAAGGAAAAATAAACTACTAAAAATAAATTTGCTGACGAAAGACCACCTAAGGAAAGAGGAAAAATGTGGGAAGAATCCAATGCACAAAGGTGACATCTTCTTCCTTTTTTCTGTCTTCTATTGTAGAAGTATTCGCATACACATTTTAACACAAAGGCAACAATGGCGAAATATTATTTTATTTGTGTTAAAATGTGTATGTGACTACTTCTACTATAGAAGACAGATGAAGGGAAGAAGATGTCACCTTTGTGCATTGGATTCTTCCCACATTTTCCCTCTTTCCCTAGGTGGGCTTTCTTCATCAAATTTATTCTTAGTAGTTTATTTTTCCCTCTTCTTTAGTTTTATCACTTTCCTTTATTATAAAATTATCTAGCCATTGGGCCACCTCATTTTTGAAACAACAATAAAATAAGTTATTAGAGCGGCTATTGCTGATCTCTCACTAGCGCTGATGGCGCCCGATACATTAAGTTCATATGTAAACAATGGACGTGAAACATTAATAGCACTACTCAATAAATGGTATCCAATAACACTAAAATTCAATATAATAGAGATAAGCCTTAAATCCGAAAAAGGTATTGTTATTTAAATTACTAGGCATTAGTTTTTTTGTTAGAGTCCAATAACATAAGGTTATTATAATGGTGAAGAACCTTAAGTCCAACAAGAAGTATTATTATTAACAATATTACTAGATATATGCTTTCTAGTTAAAGTCCAAAGTTTAAGTCCGTTATACATGAAATAAATATTTAGTTCATAAAAATATTATTATAAATACTATTATTAGATATTTCATTTTTTGTTCAAGTTCAAAGTTTAAGTCCATTAACATTTGAGGTAAATATTAAGTGCACAAGAAATATTATTATAAATAATATTAATAGAAATGTGTTATTTTTTTCAAGTTCAAAGTTTAAATACATTTATACTTGAGGTAAATACTAAGTGCATAAGAAATATGGTTCAAGTTCAAAGTTTAGGCCCATTATGCCGAAAAAGAATTTTGAATGTAAAAGATTAAGCCGAGAAAGAATTTTGCTTACATTATTAATTTCCGAAGCCTCCGCTTGCTCAAGCGATTACCAAAGCCAGTCCAAGAGTGGCACTTCACTCACACAATCACTCTTTTATACGGTAAAACACAGAACAAGGAACTATGGTATGACGAGAGGGGAAAACCAAAGAACATAAACAAGGAAGGGGGGATTCTATACGCTTCTAGACTGGAGTAGAATAAAAACTTGGCACTGGCGAAGAGTGTCTTCTTTCCAGCCGAAGATCTTTGGTTCGGTAAGTTGTTTCTGAGAGTTGAATAGGCGTGGTCTCAGTATTCCGTGGTTAATCGTCTTGTTCGGGCGTGTGAGTTTCGATGGGCTGGTCGGGTGTGTAGTTGAGCCAGCAGCAGACGGTGTCGGTACAATAGGGTAAGTCCGTTGTTATGGATTTGGTGGTGGTTAGCTTGTGGCTAATGCTACAAAAGGAAATAAATTTCTGAAATTCGTGTTGTTTCAACATGGACTAGTAAGAACTTAAAAAAAAAACTAAATATATTCAGACTTTTTATCTATTCCAGATAATTAATTAATATTTTATTTTATGTCTAAATATTAAATCTATTTATTTTTTCTTCTCTTTCCTCAACAATACTACTTTTTATGGTCCTACTCAAAACTATGGTTATATATTATATACGTTCAGCCTAAACTATATTTATTTAACTCTAGTATTATATGTTCTAAACTCCTAAATTCAACACTGTTCGGAGATTGTTATTTTAATTGATTAGTATTTTTTAAGAATATAATACATATTATGTAATATCATATTTGTTATTTTTTTATTTTGTCATAGAATTATACTTATTCGGAGATCATTAATTAGGATTGGGATGTGGTAAAAAAAAAGGAAACAATAATAAACCCACAACAGTTTAATAATTGTTTTTTTACTGTAGTCTAAATTAGTACATTAATTTATTTCAACAATCCATTTTATTTAGATTGTTCATGTTTTGTTTTAAGTATTCTTTCAACTATTGTAGATATTTACACTACGCCATTGTTGTAGGTAAGGTAGTGTCATTATCATTATCATTGTAATATCTAGGAAAAAAAAAAATTATCGAGCACACCCAATGGTCTCGAGTATTAATAGTCATCGTGCTTCTGTCAAAGTTAGCCAAGGTAAATGTTTTTTTCCTATTATTATTATTTTCTCCAAGATCCTAGGAGTAGCGCCCAACAAATACACAATTGTATTCATCTTGATGTTATCTAAACATATTTGGAAGACACATACACAGATACTCTAATATATATATATATATATATAATTATTATTTTTTTCACAAGATCAACATTTTTTTCAATGTAAATAGTAATCTTAATTTTACTTATAGTTATAGATCTCAATTTTTAATATTATAAAATGTAATAATCACAGGAGGATATATTTTCACTTATATCATTTAATTGTTTTAATTAAATTCTGATTTTGTTAACAATACTATCTTTGCTATATAAAGATACATTGAAACTACTTGATAACATATGTTATAATATGAAATCACATAAAGTTAAGTTTTAAGTTAAACTGTTAGATTTGTCCTAAATTGGGTTAAATCACTAGTAGTTATCATAATAGTTCTATAAAATTTGAGTTTAGAAAAAAATTGTTTTTGCTTTGGATCTTGAGGCCTAAGCCAAAATTATTTCATATCCTTGACTCTCAAATATACTTGAAGATTATCTGAGGGCATCTATAGCTTACATGTTTTTCATGGTAGTAATGGTTCATTTAATAAAATTGATTAATGTTTTATACTCCTAAGTTAATTTATATCTAAGTAAATGTTTTTAATTATTGCTAAGCATAACATTTGTACATCTAATATAATTAATTCTTATTTAACTCTACTAACTCAAAAGACAAATTTTTTTTTAGTAAATATACAGAATATCTTTCCTCATACCAATAAGGCACCGACCAGTCGAGTCGTAAGGAAATTTAACCTGATTAGTTTGTAGGAATGATTTGAAACCAAAGATTTTGAGCACAAATAGCTCATAAACTGTTGGAAAGTTGGTATCTGACAACTAGGAAAAGTTACCATAAATCCATTTGCCAAACCATATGATATTACATACAATATGTTAATTTGCTGTCACTTTTGGCATTCACACATAAAAAAAGTTTTTATTTATCATGGTTAAAATTGGAGGGATAGCAATAGTAATAGTAATACTGGAGTAGACATTGTTTAACTAAGACACTATTAAACACACAAACACCATATTTAAGGACAAGCTGTTTTTACATTAATGAAACACGAATACATAGAAATAATCGTTTGGATGAAATATAGCTGGTTAATTACGTGCTTAACACTAATGGCATACCTGTACAAGTGTTCATTGTTTGTATTAATTAATATTTAAAGCGAAATATTGTTAATATCATATTATTGATACTTTTACAATGAATGAGATTTTATTTTGGACTAAATCAAATTATTATTATTATTATTCCTACTTTAATTAATCAATTTCAACCTTGTCAGTGTCTTGTATCAAATTATAACAATGGATTAAATATCCAAAATATTATTATAATTGTTAATAACAGCTATAGCCGCATCTAAACGTCATATTATTTTAATTGAAAATGTAACTTGGACACAAGGATCTTACCCCGGGTCTTTGGCTAACTAAGCCAACGCTCTGTCGTATAGCTAGGGGAAGGTTGGTCAATTATTGTAAACCCTTGGAGCAAGATTCACAATACCACCAGGTAAATAAATGTATTTAATATTCAAGGTATTTATTGTATTAATAATACATTTATTGTAATAGTGACGCAATACAAAAGATGTGTAAAGAAGTGGAGCTAGACTATATGTTTAAAGTAAAGCTTAAGTCATACAGACTATAGTCATTTGGGAAATGCGTGCTACAATGATACTTTCTACGTATTTCATTAGTCAGAGACAATATTGTGACTTCTAAAAGTCCAAAGTTGATAAACAGTGGAAATTATCATAGTCACATACTCTTCTCAGAATCCTTGATTGCACCATTTGTTCTGCGTTGCTAGAAGCTTCCACTGGTAAACAGTGAAGGTATATGAACCCCGGACATCCAGAAGGCGGGGCTCTTGTTGTAATAATCGTCATACTGTATGTATGTATTAGGGAAGGCTGGATTACTCTTCAAGTAAACCACAAACTTGTAATATACTTTTGTTTTTAATTAATAAACGTGTAAGAACCAAATTCTACATAATCATCACCAACTGATTATTTCTTCGAGATCTAAGGTTCCTATCAAGGATTCAGTCAACAACAAACCCAAAACCTCCAAGCTCGACTTCCCAAACCTGAGGGATACGACAGCTCTTACCACTGAGCTATCCAGGAGTCATCCGGAGCAGAGGGTCATTCTTCACTCATACTTTAAGGCGGTCCCTATGATGGATGTGAGATAATTGTAATCTGTCAGATAACGTAGCAAGCTTCTACTTGGGTTGACTTCTGAATATATCAGTGGTTAGTTAGCTAAATGTCTCGAGTTCGATTCCAGTGTCTAGGTATAATTTTTGAATTTAAACAATATTGCATTTAGATGCGGCTATAGCCATACTAAGCAACTGTAATAGCGTGGCTATTTAATTCATAATGATGTGCACATTTGTACAGTTGTAATTGTACTAATAGCAGCATAAAGCCCTCCCGAGTCGAAGATGGCTGCGTTATATGATTGCTTGCAATCCTAAGGATTGCTCATATGTAGCTGACGATTTTTCACACGTCCATTACAGACTCTGCCTTGAAATATGAGTAAAGAATGAGCCTAGGAATGGGACGACTCTTGGATAGTTCCTTAGTTAGAGCATTGGCGTGTTCAGACAAATATCCCGGGTTCTATTCCCGTGTACACACCGTCGATATTGTGAGGTAGCAACTTATTGGCTCAGTCCACGCGGTATGCTATACATCCTCACATGACTGCCGGATAGTTTGCCTAGGCTACGCCTAAGACCAGATTTAGAGAAAACCTTAAGTCCTTAAATTAGTTCTTAAATGTTGGAAAGGAGTGATGGGGGAGGGGTTATATCTTTTTGAGATGTACAAATAGTTTGATCAACTAAATTAATTTACTTTTTTGTTCCCTTCATAATAAAATCAAATATTACTTACACCCTTATCTAATTAATTATGTTTGGTCTCATTAATAAATTGTTTTTTTTAAAGCTGTTAATGAGTTAAACACGCCAAACATTATTTTGGCAGCAATGCTACCCACATTTATTGGTTTTACATGGTAACATAAAGCAGGTTTACCTCTTTTCAGAATATTTATTACTGTGGATAACTAATTATGAATTTATTAATGATTAATTATTATATTACACATATATAGTGCTAATAATAAATTAAATCTAAAAGATTTTCAATTTATTTTTAGACGCTGAGTTAAAAAAAAACTTATATAATTTTCGGGTACCAATCTTGATATAATATTGTTTATATTATTTCCGGGTGGACATAATAAAATCTTATCCATTGGACATATTTTAGTTATAAAAGGTAATTCATTTGTTTATTCAAAGTTACTATGCCTGTCTATATAACTTTGTGGTACCATCGTTCGATTCCTTACTTTAGTTAATGTTACCAAAACGGCCACAATATAACGATTAGTAAAAAGTTTTGATATATACTTTGATGGATAAAATTGTTATTTACTAAGATTTACTTTGAATATCATTTTCTAATAAATTAAATGTATAATGTTAACTATGGTTTTGTTTTTGTCAAATCTTTTTTTTTTTTTTACTAAATCAATTCTGGAAATCCAAACCATAATATTGGTTATGTCATCTACAAGTATTAATATAATATCTGAGTGGATAGTTTTAAATGAATGAAAGCAGGGAAATTTTATTTTTGCTTAAGAGTTTAAAAACACTTTAAATATTATCTATGCTTTTTTATGGTTAGGAATATAAATATCCTTAAGTAAAAAATATTCAAAGTTCTTTATTGTTTTTAAGGTGACCTGGCGGTGTATGGGTAAGGTGTCAGACTCCGGTGATGTGAGTTCGGGGTTCACTCCTCGGCTCCGTCACAGATTTACCTAATTTCCAAACCCTTCCTTAACCTCTGACAAGACGTGTATTAATCACAACTTGATAATGTGTGGAATGCCAGGCCTCCATGGATCCCACGTTAAAACTGTAGGTCCTCCATTTCATCTTACAATCACCTTACCATTACACATTTGCGTAAGTGTGTACATCCCGAACGGCTAGTAATACTCGGTGCTAATAATATTATATATATTTATATATATATTTAGTGTTTTAAAAAATGTCTGTCTGTTGCCAAATATACATGTAACTTCAAAACTGGTTGTGGTGTCTTTATTTATATTTGATAGGATCTAGCATACATTCAGTCAGGGTTTGAACCTTCATTAAAAATACGGCTGGTTTTATTTAAATCTGTAGCTTAGGATCTATGGAACCACTTAACAGATTGCGGTGCGGTTTTTACTTTTATACTGGACAAATATATAGGCATGTTTTAACATTATTTGTGAATAATAAGGTGTTTCAGTGTGAGTCCCGGTGAAGGACCAGCCGATTGTTTGTATACATTGATGGAACCATATGATAATTGTGGTGTAGTTTTTATTATTTTGTAAAGTATTGATACAGGCATTTTTCAGTGTAATAATTGTAATCGGGTGTTTTGGTGTAAGTCCCGGTAAAGTGTCAGCTGGATATGTGTATATATCTATGGAAGCACTTAACCGATTGGGATGTAGTTTTTTCTATTTATATATATATATATATATTTATCCAGGCATGTTTTAGCATGATATAATCAGGTTTAGTGTTGTGAGTCTCGGTGAAGTACAAGCCGGATATTTGTGTATATCTCTGAAACAGCAAACAGATTCCAATGTAGTTTTTTACATTCTATAGGACATTAACTAGGCAAATTTTCGCATTATATACCTAGGTTTTGGGTTTCGAGTCCCTGTTAAAGTTCCCTATTGATGTTTTATATATGTTATCTAGGATATTTATAACCACATAAGCGATTGCAGTGCTGTTTTTTTTTCAATTATGTAGTATTTATTTCCAGGCAGGTTTAAACATATGTATATTCAAGGTTTTTGCTGTGTGTCTTTGGAACTGCTGACAGGCCTAATAATAATGGATTTTGTTGGTCAGCTGGAAGGTGAAATTCGGTGTTCCCAAAAGTGGATAATATAGTTAATAGTGAACTATAGGATAATATTTATATGTAATATAATATCATCTATTTCACCCACCTCTGCTACTCATCTGGGCTACTTGCCTTAAATAATTGTTGTGGGATAGTGATTAAGAAGATGCAAGTTAAAGAGGATGTAACATTATATGCTAGGAGAGAAGTTGGGAAACAATTTAGGAAAACGTCCCTCAATATTTTCGGCCAATATGAGAACTTTGTTTCTTCCATCACTGAAAATGGACCATATGAAAACATTTTTGTCCACGTGATTATCGAAGCAGTAGAAAATAAATCATTAACGGCATTTCCCAGAATATTTAATTCACTTTGTATTTCTCTTTACTATAAGATTTCAAATATTTAATTTTGTGTGTATTTCCAGCAGATATCACACTTGTCTATAATCTATTATTTCGGGCTTTAATCTTTAAGTTCAATCAATAATGTTTTTACTACAATGAGATTATCAACAACTCTCAGACCCACCTTGGTGGCGAAGCTAAATAACGCACTAGTTTCATGTTCAGCTAGACTGACAAGGATGTGTAGATAGAGGTTCAAATCTCGCTCGAGTGAATTGGTGTTGAGTTTTTTCCAAAATGGTTTTCCACTCCTCCACGCAAATGCGGGTTCACTTCCTCTACATTCAACCGTGCCAATTCTTAACCCTTTAGAATAGTCAGTATTTAAGCGTATTTTTCGAATGGGTAGTAAGACGCGCTTCTAAAATTAAAATACTCTCAGCAATTATGTGTATGCAATTCCTTTAAATACTCTCTCCTTGTTCTATTGATTTAAGATTGACTATATGAAGGTTATCTGAGAAACAGTGAAGTTTTCCTGGCGGTAAATAGTTCGTTCTGTGTATGCTAGCTGACCGTGAAGGTCCGAGGTTAGCGTAAAATAGTCAAATGGCGCTTGTCTAATAATAGGATTTGATCACTTTATCAATAATGCACTAGCAAAATACTGGAAGTTTCGAATGTAGTTAAATCTCATACATCTTATAAACATATATGTCTTGCACTACGTCAATCGTTTTTACTCTTTCCAATCTAATTTCAAGAACCAATAAATGATGTATTTTGTTTAGTCTGAAATACAACTTATATGTTAAAATATCATACCCCTCAAATAATAATTGGTTACCTTAGTATTATGATGATGATTATTAGCAATTTTCCACACCAAGAATCCTACAAGAGCATGCATTACAGATTTATTTAACGGTAAGATGGTGGGACTTTTAGCACAATCAATAGCATGTTTTTCGCAATTGGGATGGGGATGTTATGTCTTTTCAAGTTTTGAGATAGTATCAAAGTCGTTTGCTTATTTTATCAGTTGGTTAAGAAAGTGCACGTTAAATACCTCAAATAACATTTTAAAATTATACCTTAAGATGCTACGCTGCTCTCTAAGTGAGATCGCTTATTACTTATTGAAGAAATTAAGAAAACTAAGATGTACTCATTCATATTAAACAATTTTATTTGGGAACCAAAAAGATAGTAAAATAAACTTTCAGCCATATACCTATTGCTTAATGATATACATTGTTTGTCTAGTTTTCATTCTTTACACATCTTTAATATATGCATTATTATGGATCAAGTGTGCACTCGGTGCAGGTTATTTAGATTTCATATCTAGGCTAACAATCATCTTCTCATTACGCGGTCCTATTTCATTGAAAGCTATCGGCACGTGGCATTCATTATTATTATTATTATTATTATTATTATTATTATTACTATTATCATCATCATTATTAGTACCGTGTCTTACGACCCTTTCGGTTTTTATTCACGCTAATATGTAATTGTAGAGTGATTGTGAGATGAAATGGAGGACCTACAGTTTAACGCGGGATCCGAACCACCTTGGAGTCCTTACATTTCCCACATTCACAAGTTGTGATTAATACACGTCTTGTGAGAAGTAAAGGAAGAGTTTACAAAGCAGATAAATCTGTGCCGGGCACGTAGCATTCATGAGTAAAAGTACTGAGAGTAAAATAGAAATATTAGTATATTTTACATCACTACCACACAAATATTATTTTAGGCTTGTAGCTCGGATGAGTAGTTGAGGTGTTTGAAATAGGTAATATTATGTTGCATGTAAATATTCGCCTATAGTTAACTCTGGATTATTATCCCCTTCGCGGAAGAATGAAATATCACCTTCCGGCTGACCCACAAAATTCATTATCGCTAGGCTTCTTAGCAGTTTAAGGGACTCATAGCAAAACACTTGATTAAACTAATGTTTTAAACCTAAATACTACATAATTGAAAGAAACTGCACTTCAATTGCTTATATGGTTATAAATATCCTAGATAAAATATATAAAACATCCATTCGAAACTTAACAGGGAATCGAAACCCAAAAACCAAATATATAATGCTAAAACTTGGCTGGTTAATATCCTACAAACTATAATTACCTACATCGGAATTGGTTAGCTACTCCAGAAATATACACAAATATCAGGCTGGTCCTTCACCGAGACTCACAACACAAAGCCTTATTATATATCATGTTAAAACCTACCTGGAGAAATATTCTACAAAAATAATGGCAATCGGTTAAGTGTTTTCATAGGTATATACAAATATCCAGCTGACACTTCACAGGGACCCACACCAAAACACCTTATTATACACAAATAATCCTAAAATATGTCTGAATATTGGTTCAGTATAAAAGTAAAAACAGCACCACAATCAGTTAAGTGGTTCCAGAGATCCTAATTTAAAGATATAAATAAATCCGACCGTTTCTTTCACGGAAACTCAAACGCTGACTATGTATGCTAAATCTTCCTTTAGAAGAACTCTAATTGAATATAAATAATTGAACCACAATTGGTTACCCAGTTTCAGGTATTATTGATAACAAACAAACATTCTTAAAAACAGTACAGAACTAGAATATTTTTTTACATTCCCAATATTAAAAATGTAGGGATATCATTTAAATTGTTTTTAAGCTTATAAACCAAATACAATACTTCTCCTGATTTTCAATTATTTAAATTTCTTTTATCCTATATTATATTATATTAATACTTGCCTACAACATGGCCAGTTTTATTATTTTGAGTTCCAGAATTGATTTAGTAAAAAACAGATTTGACAAAAAGAAAAACTAAACTGGAAATTTACTAGAAAATGTTTACTAACGTAAATCTTATTAAACTATCATTTTTATCAATCAAAATATTTATCAAAACTGTTTACCAAAAGTTATATTGGGGCCGTTATGGTAACATTAAATAAGGTATGGAATCGAACTATGGTCCCACAAAGTTATAGACAGTCATAATAACGTTGAAAAAAAAATACTATAATCACTAAAATATGTCCAATGGTTAAGATTATATCAAATATCTTTTTTTTCTATCAAGAAATAATATTAAATATTGTAAATCAAGATTGGGACCATTACCTAAATTATATGAGTCATTTTGGCTCAGATTTTTACAAATAAAGTAAATTTATTTTAGAGTTAATTTGTTATTTGACTTACATATTTGGAATATAATAATTATTATTAATAAATTCATAATTGGCTATTCACAGTAATTAAAATTCTGGAAATGGGGACACTTGCTTTATGTTACAATTTACAACCAATAAATGTGGGTAGCACTACTGCCAAAATAACGTGTGACGTGGTAAAATCTTTAACAGCTAAAAAAAAAGGCCAATATATTAATGATGGCAAACATAACTAATTAAATAGGTATGTAAAGAATAAATGATTTTATCAGGAAGAGAACCAAAAAGTAGAATTAATTTAGTAGATCAAACCCTTTGGACCATCGTAAAAAGACATAATCTCTCCCCCGGTCACTCCTTCTCAACAGTCAAGAAATAATTTAAGGTCTTTAGGCTTTATCTATCTGGCCTTGGGCATAGCTAGGCAAACTATTCAGCAGTCATGTGTGGATGTATAGCTAGAGACCGGATTTTGCCTATTTGCCTTTTTTTCCCTTTATCGTAAAACATAGGCAGTTGAGATATATAGGTGTTTCATGTTATTACAAGTACAATATGTTAATTTTATAGTGCCTAGAATTGCCTATTCTGTTGGTTTTTGCCTATTTTATGAATAAGAGCCTTAAATGCGCCTATTTTATGAATTATGAATAAGAAACTGTATAGTGCCTATTTCGGCCTTTTTTCTTTGATATATATATATAATTTTTTTTTTGCTGAAAAAGAGTCTAGTTTATATACATGAAAGTTTGGGTTTGAAAGGGGTTAGTGGGAGGGTGAGGGGAACACATGACTTGGCCTGACCTTGACAGACTATGTTTAGAACATCACGCCCAATAATAAGGGGTATTAGGATGGGAGTGAGTAGAGGGATGGGAGAGGGTGGTGTGACGTGGTCCAACAGCCCTAGCCTGACTGACGTGGAGATTACAATAGTTTACCACTAGGTTTAACCATCATTATTTCAGTACGTGATTGTGTCTTTTAGAGTCAACTTCTGTCTTGGTGGGTTTGTTTACTGATTTCTTTTGTAACACTTCTTGTGTTAACTGTGGTGGAGATTCCCAAGGAAAGAAAAGCAAGAGCGCTTTATTTAAGCAATGGTGATACTAATTTCACGATAGATGGAAAAATCATCTTCTGCCAATCGTGTACCAAGGAGGTAAGTTTAATATCCATATCATTAAATTTAATAATAGGGTTCAAAATAGGTTTGCAATATTTGAAAAATAACTATCATTCCATTTATTATTGGCTTTAAAATAAACAGCATTGGCTATCCATAGGTTTTTTAAATACAAGTAAACTACTTTTAAACCCTTTCATGGATTTAAGATTTATACTTTCTGATATATATTTTAATGGCTTTAGGGCTGTTTCAGAATAGTTAGATATAATAAATTACGGTTGGTAAAATTACAAATTATATAAATTTTTTCACGTATTTTAGGTAAAATATGACAAGAAATATCATTTAGACCAACACAAGCAAACAGCGATGCACTGCAAAAGTTTAAAAGAAAAAACTGGCCGGCAAATGTTAATTTTGCAAGTTGTATTTCCTTACAATTGTGAACAATTTTACTCTGAATTGTGCGCTGCGATGGTAGCCGCGAATATACCATGGACGAAGCTAAACAATCCCATTTTAAAAGGTTTCCTCACAAAAATACCAACAAGCAGATCCCCGATGAATCCACATCAAGGAAGAATTACTTACATCCCCAATACTTATCCGTAAGTTTTTTGTTTGTTAATCTATTTATTTATTTTGTACATTTTAGTTTCAAAGATATTTAAAATTAATTGGAGCTGTGCACTTTCATTTACTTACATAATTATTTGTTTTGAATATTAAGTGAATTTTACTCCTTTCCAGACCATTGAGAAGATAAAAGAAAATATTGTACATTCCTACTTTTGGGCAAGTGTCGATGAGACAACTGACCGTTGTGGCAGAGGGTACCCGTCATTTGGCCTAAAAGGCATTTGGCCTAAAGTGTAGGCTAAACGCCTTTAGGCCAAATGCCTTTAGGCCAAACGACTTTTTGTAAAGTTAATTTTTAGACCATTTATTAAAATATGTTTTGCTGTCTCCGGAAACATTCGTTAAGATTTGTAGTGATGCTAATAGATGGCAAGGTGTGTAGTGCTTAGTTAAATAGTATATACTACCGTTTCAAAATATATAAGTCTTTTCTCAACTTACTACTTCCCAAGGTATAGCAGCACGTCCATTAACCTGTAGTAGCACTTTTGTATGTTGAACTTTTTACATTGCCAAGGTTTTGTACTAGTTGGTGACCTGGTGGTCTAGGGTAAGGTGTCAGACTTCTGTACTGGCGGCCGGGGTTCAATCCTCGGTCCCAGCACAGATTTATCTGATTTCCAAACCCTTCCTTCACCTCTGACAAGACATCTTGTGAATGTGGGGAATGCCAGGCCGCCACCGTGGTTCGGATTCCACGTTAAACTGTAGGTCCTTCATTTCATCTCTCAATCACCCTACTAATACACATTAGCGTAAGTGCATATAACCCGAACGGGTAGTAAGACGCGGTGCTAATAATAATTGTACTAGTTTTTGTACCGTTTTGAACCCGTACCGTTTTTTATTAATTAGTACATACATAATAATTTTGTTTTATTTTGAATTTTGAATTTTTTTTAAGTGCCAAAGTATATTTTATCAGTCTTTCTAAGTATTATTCTTTATTAATTTTGCTAAATTAATTAATCGATCATTCATTTTTTTATAATCATATTAACTTACTCGAGTTTAATGAATAATTCAATCTTGGTTATCATTATTAAATAATTACATATCTTTGTACCTTTATGTATTTAATTTTTCATTAAAATTCATTTTATACTATATTTGTTTAAAAATGTAAAGTCTTCAACTAAAATACTATTGGCTGATTCTTTTTATCTTAAAAAACTGGTCTCTGATTGGCCATCTCCTAGATATGAATTTCCTGAATTGAAAGGAACGCCTTTGTCTCGACCTATTTGGTTTTTGGCTGTAATACTGGTGAGACGTATTTTACTTTCGTCCTTTTTTTAAAAATATTTTTGAGAATCTTTTCCAAATTAACATGTAGTCGTTTTCCTTTTTTATTTTATTTCTTATTTTTGTATGATGAAGTAAAGTTTCCGTGTAGTTTTATATTTTAATCATGATCTAGTGTTTATTATTAGATAACCTTTGTATTGGAAGGTAACGCCAAATTTATCAACCATGTGGCCGGATTTTTCTTTGATGCTATTATTTTTGATCAATCGACATCCTATATGTCACAATAGTTAAATAAAAATAATGCTAAGAATTAAATATTTTAGTTGAAGACTATTTTCTTTATCTTTATAAATATTAATTTTATTTTTGTTTCTATGACCTTCTGATGGAGACATCTTTTGTGATGGGTGGTTGTAACAAATCGGTAAGGTAGTAAATATAAAATTTTTCCTTTATTGTCTTTAAATTAACCTCACTAAATGTTTTCTTTTATAATCCTTTTTAAATTTTGTTTTTCTCTTAATAAATAATAAATTATAAATCCTTTTGATAAATGGATTGTGATTTGAACAACCTCGTGGGAAACCACGTGTTTTGGTACTATCCCCCACCTTTTGTTTTTTTTTGATAATTAATAGTTGACTTAGTTCTTTTTCAGTCTTGACTAAGTAGAAAAAAAGGGTTTAATAAGTGTCTGGTTACCTTCAAGATGAGGCGATCAGTTCATAAAATGGTGCTGAAACCCGGGATATTTGATAAATAAATAAATGTTTTTGTAAACCTAAATAATTTTTTTTTTGTTAAACCATTTTATAGTATCTTATAATTCTTCTTGTTTTGTTACATCACAACATCAATACTGGGGAAATGGGGGTACCAACAACTGTGACTGACCTCACCTTGGGCGTGACTGATCCCGGGGAGGAGAGAGCCACAAGTCAAAATCGGTTGTTTCCTTCAAACTTCCAATCCCTTCAGGACATGGATAACTTACGGGTGAGAGCCATCCATAATAATACAAGATTATATATTATATATATATATATTAGAATATGTAAGAACTCCTGTGGCAGGTATTGATGGGGCGAGTGGTCAGTGTGATAATTTAATAGATCTACCATTGTGCTCATCAGTAGGGCTAAATACTAGTCAAGGACCTATCCAAAGTGAAAGTGGTTTTAACCAACTAGGCAATACTAGCGGCAATGTTTTTTCTGTTAGGAATGTTAATAGAGCCGTGGGTCAGGAAGTTTCTGCTAATGATAATTTCTTTCGTAAGAATTCCCTATCAAATCTAATGAAAAATATCTTTCCTCCCAACATAAATGAGCCTGAGTCTGTTTTTATTTTCCTTCAGAAAATATGTAAATTGGTAAAGTTGGGAGCTTTCCCTGAAAATGATATTATAAGTGCATCTTTTTCTCTTACATCTGGTATGTTGATGGAACTATGGGGCAAGGCCATGCAAAATGGAGTACCATGGCAGACCTTGAAAGAGAACATCATAAAAAAATTCCTCACTTCACACGATATTTCAATTCTTGCCATGAAGTATTTCAATAGACTTCAAAACCCATTCGAATCCCTCAGGGAATTTGTTTCCGCATGTTTGGACACTGCAGATACACTCAATCTCCCAATCACTGAAAGTGTGTTGGCCCACTCAATTATTTCAAATTCTGCACCCCAGGTTAGATTAAGATTGGGTGGAGCAAGGCCACTCACCCTTAGACAATTAGAGACCTTAGTAGAATCAGTGGAAGATGAACTTCTCTCTGATCTTCGTTTCAGTCAACAGTTCTCATCTGGCAAACTTCCTGAACCACCACAACCTTATCTACAGTTCAACCCTAACCTGTCAGTCACCACTAAACCTGAACTAAATTCTGACACTATGTCTAACCTTTTTGTGCCTCAAAATGAGCCTCACAGTTTGTATACTCAACCCATAGTTTCTCTGCCACAAAATCAAAACAGGGCTAATAATTTTCCTAGAAATGATACACAATATGTACCAAAATACAGTAAAAATATCACACATTGCCAGAAGTGTGGGGGAGTAGGGCACTTAAGTCAGGTTTGTCCTTCACGCCCAAATCGTAAAGGCAATTTTCAAAGTCAAAATCAGCCACCTATTCCCAGGGTCAACAACAAACAGTGCTGGAAGTGTGGGGAATATGGTCACACGAAATTTTACTGTCCAAAAAACTAATTTCGGAGAAGTTACAGAATCGGGATCTTGTCCGTAATAAAAAACCGATTCAAGAATCAAATTTTCACAAAGTTCAAACCAATAGCATTCCTACTTCCGTTCTTATTATTCCCGTCAGATTGGGGAATAATTATTATCCTGCTCTTGTTGACACTGGTGCCAATTGTTCTATTATTTCCACATTTTGTATGGAGGAACTGGCTAAGTCCAAGTGTGTGCTTGAAAGACAAGAGTGTAATGTTCCTATTGCTAATTTTGGCTCCAGTCCTGTAATAGTTAAAGAGTCAATTCTTGTGAGTATAAATATTCAGGGCTTTTCATGGAAATTTAAATTTTATGTTGCTCCCCTGTCTCAATATGCAATTCTATTAGGTTCTGACTTTGTGAATTTCTCATGCATGATTATTTCTCTATGTGACAATGTTTACCATTTTAAATTTCACAATGTTAAATACCCTTTCCTGTCAACATTAGACAAAATCTTTGTGGGTTTGGCTGATAGCCACAGCAATCAAAATCTACTGTTAAAACAGTTCAAAAAAGAATTCCCTACAGTTCTAACGAAAAATTTAGGTTCAACCAACTTAGTAAAATATGATATCATGGTCAATTGTGAAAAACCAGTGCGCTGTGCTCCCTATCAATGTAATCCTGTCAAATTGAAAGCCATGAGAGAGATTACTGATAAACTGTTAAGAGAAGATGTGATTTGTAATATATCTTCTGAATATGCGTCACCATGTTTTCTTGTACCTAAGAAGGATAAAGGTTTTCGGTTAGTGGTGGATTATAGGAAAGTAATTCAACATATTGTTTTTGATTCATATCCTTTACCTAACATTGATAATGTGTTTCAACATCTCTGTGGAGCCAAGTTTATGTCTATTATTGATCTTAATTCAGCATACTATCAATGTCCTCTTACTCAACGGTCTATTAAGTACACTGCATTTGCAACACCTTGGGCTACTTACTGTTTTAAACGCATGCCCTTCGGCTTAACGGTAGGATCGTCCTGTCTCAGTAGGCTTATGGACATTATTTTTGGGGATATTAAATTCAAATATGTTTTCACCTATCTCGATGATCTATTAATTTATTCTGAATCCTGGGAAGAACATCAGATTCATCTTAGAGAAATCTTTACTCGCCTAAAATCTGCTGGCCTCACTGTCAATCCTGGCAAAACAACCCTGGGACAAACTTCGATCAATTTCCTGGGACATGTGATCTCTAATGGCACTATTTCTATTGCCTCTGAAAGGACTCAGATCATCACAGACTTTCCTCAACCCAAAAATGTAAAAGAACTGTCTCGATTCCAAGGAATGATTGGTTTTTATTCTAAATTTATCCCAAATTTTTCACATATATCGGCTCCCCTCAATCAACTGAAAAAGAAAAATGTACCTTTTGTCTGGCAAGAACCTCAACAACAAGCTTTCAACAGTCTTAAAAAGGCCTTATCTACTCCTCCTGTACTTCATATGCCAAATTTTGATCTTCCCTTCGTACTAGCAGCTGACAGTAGTGATGTAGCTTTAGGAGCTGTCCTTCAACAAAGAATAAATGGAGATCTTGTACCAGTTGCATTTGCTGGAAGAACATTGTCTGTTTTGGAAAGAAAATATTCCATCTACGAGCGGGAGGCCTTAGCTGTAGTTTTTGGTATGGAAAAGTTTCGGTCTTATTTAGAACATAGACGCTTTGAACTTATTACAGATAACCAAGCCTTATCATGGCTTCTTAAACATCCTAAACAACTAGGCCGAATTGGTCGCTGGGTATTGAGAATATCGTCATTTGCTTTTGACGTAACTCATGTAAGAGGATCTGAAAATGCTGTAGCGGATTGTTTGTCACGAATCTTCCAAGAACCAAGTTCTGAAATTCCATCTGTAAATATTTTAGAATCTGTACCACATTCCTTCATTTCTATTCAAGAACATCAAAAGTCAGTCATACATATAAACAATCTTATTAATCGCATCAAAGGAGGAGAAATTATTCCGGGCTACAAAATTAAGAACAATCTACTTCTTTTCAAACCACCTAAATGTAACAAATTCAAAGTTGTAGTCCCAGAAATATTAATTCCTATGATCATCAAATATTTTCATGCCCTACCAATAAGTGGACACCTTGGTATTCTCAAAACCACAAACAGAATTAAGAATGATTTCTATTGGGATGGACTCGCTGGAGATGTAAGAAAGCATGTCAGATCTTGTGAACTTTGCCAGCGTGCAAAACCGTACCCCAGCAAAACTGGATTTTTGTCTTCTCACACCCCTACCAGGCCATGGGAGAGAATTTTTATTGACTATGTGGGTCCGTTAACTAGGTCTAAGAATGGGAATACTATGTTACTTGTGTTGGTTGATGGATTTTCAAAATGGGTGGAAGTTTTTCCCATGAGGGAAGCGTCATCTGTGAAAACCGTCGAAATTCTTAAAAACTTAGTATTTTCTAGATTAGGATATCCTTGTGAAATTGTAACTGATAATGGGTCTCAATTTAGGCCAGCTGTTTTCAATAATATGTGTTTTGAAGCTGGTATTAAACATATTTTTCATGCACCCTACTATCCACAAAGTTCTCAAGCAGAGAGATTCAAGAGAAACTTGAGGGCAGCACTGACCATTTATGCCGGACATCAACACAATCTATGGGATACGTGTATTCCTGCTCTCGTTTTGGCTTTTAATTCTGATGTACATGAATCAGTAAATTGTACCCCTGCAAGTTTATTTTTAAGTAGAGAATTACAACACCCATTAATGCTACAATGGTCTCTTAATGATGAACTTCTAGAGAGTCCCCCTAACCCTGCCTCTAATGTCAAATGGGCGGCGGCTTTAGAATCTTTACAAAAGGCTCACTCCGCCCTGGCGAAAAGATACGACCAAGGTAGGTCAGAGGTAAAGTATAAAGTAGGGGATAGAGTTCTGTTTAGACTGTATAACAAGAGTTCTAAAATAGACCAGATTTCTGCAAAATTATCTTTAATTTATTCTAAACCTTTGATAATTAGTAAATTTGTTACTCCTGTTTCTGTAAGTTTGTCTGACCCTGAAAACAACAGTTTTGTCAGAATAGCACATGTGTCTCAGTTGAGACCTTTTAACTCCTTGTAAATATAGAAAAAGAAAACCTTTTGATTTTTGTAACCTTATTGGAATAATGTAATTGTTTAAAATAATGTGGAATCCCAAGGACAATTTAGAGAAAACATAAAGTAATGCATACTTTATTAATAGTTGTCTGTTTATTAAAATGTCATCTTGAGTTGAGTGATATATAGGGTGTTGTAAGATTTAAAATATGTTCTGGTTTTTATGGGAAATTTGCTTGTAAATGTAAATGTTGTTAAATGAATATAATGTTTGTTAATTTTGGGGTGGGATTAATAATAAAAAAATCAGGTCACAGGACAATTTTTGGTGTAAAGAAGTACTTGTTTATTAATATTTAGTAACTTTTACTGTTTGGATGATTGGGTATGAATGTTATTGTTAGTATTAGATTAGATTTTTAAGTGCAAAACTTCCTTAATAAAAAAGGAACTACACGGAAACTTTACCGACTAAATTTAAATTGTTTTATTTGGAACTGTCATTTTCAAAATTTGTCTTGGATCTTTATTAAAATCTCTTTATAACTTATTTATAGTCTCACCAATTTTTTTTTATTTTTTTTTATTTTTCAAAATTTATCTAGGAACCTTGTTCCTAAGATCTAGATAATAAGAGTATGAATGTTTACCGATTGGTTGTTTGTTTTTGTTTAAATTTTCCAATTTTTTTAAATATAATTTTTAAGAAGAAAAAAAAACAGGTAGTTTCTGCTGTGTTTTTTTATGTATCAGGAAAGCCGGTTCCTCTAAACATTCCCAGATCGCCATGCATCTCTCTTCGATCTTCACATAGATGTCTACAATTCATATAATCGCCAACGGTTAGCTTCGGTCACAATCACCCAAGAGGATCCCTTGGTGTGACAAACCTCAAATTCTACAATACACTCTGGGAGGGACGCCTCTCAGGGTGAAACAAGTATTTTTACTGATTTTCATCTTTATGCATGGGCCCATGCAACAATGATCTATACACCAGAAAACACTACACACAAACGGTTTTATTTTGTGTCCCTAAACTTTGATTTTTCATAATGTGTCTGGATTTTTCTGACATTTACTTCTTTTTAGCCTGTGAGTGCTGATTAACAGTTCGTCTTTATTCTGAAACATGAGAGTTTAATATTGTGCCTAAAAAGAGTTAAGAAAGACGAGTAAGAGAGTGCCTTATTAAAAAAGTACTGTTTGCATACTGTGCGAGACTTAACAAACTCGTAAGGTATAACCTTTTTTATCACTGGATGATGTCAGTGGGGATTAGTACAATTTCATGGTGTGAAAAGAACTTAACTTTGCGGAGTGGTGCCCCAGTTTGAGGGGGGAGTATGTACTGTTGGTTATAGACTGACCTTTAGGTCTATCAACCTTGAAGCTCCAAATAGTGTCATGGAACGAAGTCTATTGGACTAAATTGAAATTAGAAATGAAGTAGCGATCGGGAACGGGAATTTGAGGAACTAAAGCTTTTAATAAACTATTATAAATGAATAATTCAATCTTGGTTATCATTATTAAATAATTACATATCTTTGTACCTTTATGTATTTAATTTTTCATTAAAATTCATTTTATACTATATTTGTTTAAAAATGTAAAGTCTTCAACTAAAATACTATTGGCTGATTCTTTTTATCTTAAAAAACTGGTCTCTGATTGGCCATCTCCTAGATATGAATTTCCTGAATTGAAAGGAACGCCTTTGTCTCGACCTATTTGGTTTTTGGCTGTAATACTGGTGAGACGTATTTTACTTTCGTCCTTTTTTTAAAAATATTTTTGAGAATCTTTTCCAAATTAACATGTAGTCGTTTTCCTTTTTTATTTTATTTCTTATTTTTGTATGATGAAGTAAAGTTTCCGTGTAGTTTTATATTTTAATCATGATCTAGTGTTTATTATTAGATAACCTTTGTATTGGAAGGTAACGCCAAATTTATCAACCATGTGGCCGGATTTTTCTTTGATGCTATTATTTTTGATCAATCGACATCCTATATGTCACAATAGTTAAATAAAAATAATGCTAAGAATTAAATATTTTAGTTGAAGACTATTTTCTTTATCTTTATAAATATTAATTTTATTTTTGTTTCTATGACCTTCTGATGGAGACATCTTTTGTGATGGGTGGTTGTAACAAATCGGTAAGGTAGTAAATGTAAAATGTTTCCTTTATTGTCTTTAAATTAACCTCACTAAATGTTTTCTTTTATAATCCTTTTTAAATTTTGTTTTTCTCTTAATAAATAATAAATTATAAATCCTTTTGATAAATGGATTGTGATTTGAACAACCTCGTGGGAAACCACGTGTTTTGGTACTATCCCCCACCTTTTTTTTTTTTTTTGATAATTAATAGTTGACTTAGTTCTTTTTCAGTCTTGACTAAGTAGAAAAAAAGGGTTTAATAAGTGTCTGGTTGCCTTCAAGATGAGGCGATCAGTTCAAGATGAGGCGATCAGTTCAATAGGCCAAACAGAATATTAATTTTTTAGTCAATAATAATTTAGCAAGTCAAAGGAAATGAAAGATTGGTTCACACCTCATCTGAAATCCCTTCGTGCCTCGCAGTTTGAGAAACCCTGATCTAAACTACCAAAAATACAATTTCAGACACGTATGAGGCGAGAACTTTGTATGTTGATGAAGCCACAAATTAACTACTACCTATAAGAAGTAAAATCTATTATATATATATATATATATATATAGTCTTTGCATCAATATTTACTTGCTTACGCGGAGACATTGTTGAAATGAACACCAAAAGAAGTAGTTTAAATTTACTAACTAAACATGAATTAATTTGAAAGAATCACTCTAGTACTAAGCACCTCAGCTTATCAAATAAATTGTTCTGTTAGTACATGTTTCTATTGGTTTTTGAAAATTTTTCCTTCTCCTCCCCAATCATAATTTCTCTAACTCCCATTTAAACACATAGTTTTAAGAATACTTTCTTTATCTATAGTTGTACTTCTACCTGCCAGCCAAATTTCGATTTTCAACTATAGATAAAAGGTTTTTTATAACTCCCCCCCGCCCCTCCCTTGATTTCATGGAGTTACATTTTAAAATGTTCAGACTTATTAGTTATTTGTAGTGGTGCATTTACGGGCATGCCAAAATTCAATTTTTAACGACACTGCACTGAGATGTGGTAGTTTCTATTAATTTTGTAGATTTTGGACCCCTTATTCCCCAACCCACTTTGAGAAATTTAGAGTCTAATGTTATTTTGGCTATCTGGGATTTGATTTATATTTATTTATCTGTCAAAATTTTATTTTTTTCCGAATCTCAAAAAGTTTTTTTCTCTATTATACTCCATCACCACTATTTCTCAGAATGCAATTTTAAATAATAATAATAATTATTATTATTATGTAAATGTCTATTTGTATTGTTTCCCGTACCTAATTAATAAATTTAAATTCTTTACAATAGAGAAAAGTAATTAAATATATTAGTTTTGAAAATGTTGACCTCCAAGCTCCCCTTCCTCCTGCTATTACTCAACTCACTGAGAAATTTCAAATTTTAAGATTTATTTGGTCATCTTGATGGGTCCTTCCTTATACATATATACATATATAGTTGTAGGTAAGGCTCGTTCACTTTACCGGCCAGCATTCAGCTCTACCCTAACACGCAGCGCTGCTGTAACGTCTGATCGTGACCTAGCCAAGCTTGCTTCTGTTCAGATCATGTGACTGTGTAGTGCCGCACTTTTTTTTATTATTATTTAGCACCACGTCTTACTACCCGTTCGGGTTATACGCCTAAGTACTAATTACGCTAATGGATTAGGAATTGGGAAGGTTGAATTAGTGGAAGTGAACCCGCATTTGCGTGGAGGGAGAGTGGAAAACCATTGAGGAAAAACCACCCCCAGTTCACCCGACCGAGATTCAAACCTCGATCTCCCCGTCCTCATCAGTGGATCTCAACACGACTAGCGCGTTAGCTATCCACGCCAACGAGGCTGGTGTGCTCGTTACTAACTTCTTATTTATGTCAAGTATGCTTCCAAAGTCAATGTGAATAGTAAATATTTGTATGTTTATTGTAAGCTTTCTTATTATTTATGCGTGAAGGGTTACGAAAAGTGTCATACCGATACTAAAAAAATGCTGGGTAAGCGTTGTACCGTTGCCGTATGCAATAAAAGTAATCTAAGGGATATGGTGTTATACACCATGACTTCCCTAAAGATTCTGATGTCAGACGAAGATGTATTCCCTTCTGAACGAGATGGAAAATGGAGTCATGATTCGTATTTTATTTGCTCAGAACAATTTTTCACCTGATGAATATGAACAAGACCTTCAGCCCTAACTGCTGTACTTTCCTTAAAAAAGCCAATTAAAATCGCCCTTATTTGTGATGTCTCCGAAAATGTTATCCAAGGGGAAACTATATCACCCGTGAATCTAGGCATTGTATTAGAGTTACGAAACAAATAGTAAGTGGTTTCATGGCGTGTAAACATGTCACCCCCAATAGTTTTACTTTATGGAAAAGTCCCCTTCTATAGTGAATTTAATGATTTGTTTAAATAGTTTACTTAACTGCAAGATTTCACACATGCATTTTATAACCTTATCAAACAAATCGATCTTGCTTCATTAATGTGGACAGTAGTCTGGAAGAGAAATCTCCCCATGCAAGGTGGATATACGCGTAGTTTTATGTTATCCGTGCCATCTTAAAACATACTTTAGAAACATTATTTCTAAATTTAATAAATCACGTGGCTGTATGACACATATAAATGTTTTTTACAAGAACATATTTTATTGTAGTACATGAACAGATGTATATAGTATGCAAGTTAATGAAAGAATTAAGGTATTTGGTGACGTAAATGTTCACTTAAATTATGTGTTAACTTTTCAATATAAATTTAATAACCCTCTTGTAAGTAGGCCTATTCATAAACCAATTTGTGGTATAGTGAAAATCTTGAATTTATATTAATGTTCAAATGAGTGTGTCAAACTATATATTTAAAGGGTAATATTAGATTCAGCTACATTTGTGTTATATAAGTTGGTAATAATATATGCCTCCCTCAAATTTGGAGATAATATGTGTGTCCTCCACCTATATCCCCCACCCGCCCCCCCTCAGTTGGAAATAAAGTTGTCCTCTAAGATTGAAGTTCAAATCCCAGCCGGATGTAACAAGGGTATTTTTCCCTAAAATGGTTCCCCACTCTCAATTTACGCAAATGTAAGTACTGTAAGAGCATAATAATGTAAGGTTTGATCTGGCAGGAAGTTAGCCCACGCTGACACATTTCCTTGGTAGTCAAAAGTATTGGGTTGCCTTCCTGTTGAGAACAGCCTCTAGCTCATATATCTTCATCCTGTTGACGAGCGAATTCTGGCAATGAATGGACCTTGGACTCTTGAGAACTGGGACCGACTTGTGATGTGTGTGAGAAGAACACACGGAGGTTGTTGCGTGGCAGCGGTGCTGTAAGGATGAGTAGTTGGCTCTCTAAGAGAGATAATGAACTAGCTAACAGGTAGTCTAGTCGGTTCACACCGGCTTGAGAGTCGATCCCGGGTCCATAAGTAGTGTCACGGGTTCCGTTATCGTGAGTGTTCCCTCGTCACCTGGAATTTCGTAATATCGATGTAGTAGTATAGTAACTGTTTGGAGAAATAAACAGCTCATTGGGATAAACTTGCTAGCCTCATTCCCCAAATACCTTCAATCCCAACCCCTACCACTCGGGGTCCATCCTGGCCACGTAACACCCCCTCGGGTGTCCCATTAGTATAGTAGTTAGGGTTGGCTATCGGGGCACCCAAATAAAGGGGGAAGTTACAAATTGGCGTCAGAAGTGAGGATTGGGACTTTGCAAGTATAAAGTGATGACAAATGTGAGAATCAAGACTTTTCGAGTTATAACAAAGTGAACTAAGTGATGTTAAGTGATAACATGTCGGGACATAAGTAAAACATTCTAAAACTGATGTCAATATTAGTTGGTTAAAAGTTACGGGTGCTACTAGCTTGATTATGCTATGCGTGGAAGAAATGCGATAAGAGTGATAAAACTTTGTACCGCGAGGCACGAACGAGTGATAACGCGGGTGCGCGTATATCAGCTGTTGTCAGGAGAGACGTAAACAGCAGAGAAAGATAAGTCAGCAATATCAACCGGCTGGAACTGTCAGTAGTGACGTCACCAACGTCACCCACCACAACATCAACACCAAGGTAGGGAATTGTACTGCTTTGATATGGTCTAACCTATTTTGTGTGTTCAATTATTATTTAGGATGTATTTAAAATTATAAAGTTTCATTGTTATATTCGGACAAATAATTCCAAAATTTAAACTAGTCAATTTTAAAATTGTTATCATGGCTACCCCTCCAGTAAGATTAGAAGGACGAGATGTTGACTTACAAACAGCCATAGATCTTTTAATGACACAAATTCATGATTTAAAAGTAGAAAACGAAACTTTAAGGCAAGAACGTACAAACCATGCTGCTAATACGAGTCAGGGAAACGAATCCATAGCAGCCACCATGTTTGTTAAGAACTTCTCTCTTATTCCTAGTATACCAGTATTTCAAGGAAGAGCAGAGGATAGTGTGTATACCTTTTTCGCAAAGTTAGAGCAGTCAGCAGAACTATGTGGGTGGACTGATAGTAAAAATTTAGCAGTAGCCAAATTACAGGGTCAGGTGAAGCACAGGATTTTACCTTGTCGCATAGTGAATGTAAGGAAGCTACGACTTATGAATCCCTGAAACAAGAGCTGGTAAAGCGTTTTAAGAGGAAGAATACTACTAGGTATTACCGAGAACAGTTGACCCGAAGCAAGTTACGTTTGGATGAAACTATAGAGAAATTCGCGGACAGAGTAAGAAAAATCAACGTCAATACATATGATTTAGGGGAGAGTGAAGAGGGCAATGCTGCAATAAAGTTTGAGGCGGACCAGAGAGCGTTGGATGCTTTTCTAAATGGCTTGTCCGGGGAATTAGGTAGACTGACACGGCTTTCCAAACCTAAATCGTTCCAAGACGCAATAGAATCAGCAGTAGACATAGTAGAAGTGGACCGTTGACCAGATGAAGACAGACGAAGTGAAAAACGTGTTTTCACGAGCTACGCTGAGTTTAAATGTCACAAATGTAGGAGATACGGTCATTTAGCTAAAACTTGTCCAGTTAACAAGTTGGTTTGTCTCCATTGTCAAGCCAAGGGACATATAGCCAAGCTTTGTAGGAAAAGGTTTGAAGGGAAGAAACCTCCCCCAAACGATCAAGGGATTGGGCCAAGCCACGACCCCCAGTCCAAATAAAATTCGTCCCTGTAACTTCCACTGACAGTGAAGACTCTAGTGTAGAAGAGCTTATAGTTATTGCAAACTATGAGGGAAAGCAATGCAGGTTGTTAGTCGATACAGGAGCTCAAGTTTCAGTAATGTGGCGAGAAGTTGTGGGAAATAAGAATATTTCCAAGCCTGAGTACGAAAGTGCAGGTATAGGCGTGCGAAGAATTTCAAATTTGGGAGAAAAATCTGTGACTATCAAGTTAAACCTCAATAGCTATGTAGTAAATGTACAGGTTGTAAATGCCAGTTGTCACCACTATGAGGGCATACATACTTGGGTTGGATTTCTTGTTGAAAAACCAGGCGTATATTAACGTAGAAAAACGGAAGTTGAACCTTTGTCATAAATCTTATGATTTGGGAACAAGAGCCGAATTAGGGCCCCAACGGACTAATGCAGTAGTAAATATGAGACTAGCTTCCTCATCCTGCGCTGTGAAAATGGTTCAGGTTCTAGTACGTTTAATACATGCTGAAAAAAATGCCCCAGGGCGCAAGAAAGATAATTCAAGCTGAAGTTAAACTCCCAGAAGTTGTTGACGAAAAGTTACTTTTAGTAGAACCAGTTATACAAAGCGATACACTGGAAGATAAACACTGTTAGGTGGCTAAAAGTGTTAGTGTTGCCAAAAAGGCAGGGAACAAGGTCAGAGTTCCTATAAGTGTTGTCAACAAGAGCCCTGTGGCTGTCCAAATGCCATTAGGGGCGTTAATTGCTAGCGTTGTTATGTAAATAAAGATGTCATCATCTGTTGTGTGAAAAACTCATGTGAGAGTTTGTATGCCACGGACCATATAGTACCTCAGGGTAAGGGTCGAAATAAAGTTGTACGAGCTTGCGAGGTTAAGGAGACTACAACCCCTAAATTCGAAGCTGCATTGAAGCAAAAACTAGATCACTTGTCGGAGGAAGATAAGAACATATGCTGATGGACTAAGTAGGAAACTAAGAAGCATCGAACTCAGTACCCAAGAGGACCGGATACAGCAACATTTACAAGATGCCGATTGTCAAAATTGGAGGACCAACCAAGTTTCCAGGAAGTTAATGGTTTACTTTTTCGAGAAACAAAGTATGGAAAACGCATTGTGATACCTGAGTCCAAACATGCCGATGTGTTAAAAGAATGTCATGACTCAGTTTTAGCCAGTCACAGCGGTAAGAGAACGACGAACTACAGGGTGACACGGAAGTACTTGTGGCCGAATCGATGTCACGATGTAGATAACTACGTTCAACGATGCGTCTCATGCAACCAGAGAAACAAATATGGGAAAATTGTCAAGAAGAGAAATCACCTAGCGTGCCAACAACAGGCGGCTCAGTATAACAAGAAGAGTGTTGTACGCAAATAAAGGGTTGGAGACTTAGTGTATCTTTCTAATCCAGTTCTAAAATGTGGTCAGTAAAGAAATTCCAATTTCAGTATAAAGGACCATATTCAGGGTTAGAAGTGTTGTCACCGGTAACAATTAAGGTAAAGCTGCCTTTTCGCACTGTTGTTGTTCACACAAATAGGGTTAAGCCATATTTGGGTAAGTTCTTCCCTGTACCTTGTAACAGCGACATAGAGGTGCGGCCGAGAGGTCGTCCGCGGAAGACACTACTGGTTCCCGAGGACGCCAGTAAGTCACGTGGTGGCCCTAGCAGCAGTTCGAGGTTCGATGCCAGTCGACCCCATCCAGTCACACGGGAGAACCAGCCTGCCAGGAGGAAGAAGGTCACCAACCCACCCCAACGTCATCGGAGTACCCCTCTCATTCGTACAACCTCAGAAAGCGCCATTAAAATAGTTGTTTTAGTGTTTTATTTTTGTGTGTTTTCCAATGTGTTAAGTGAAGCGACAGAAATTAGGAAATTACCGAGTGGAGTTCTGTTTGAAAGGACAGGAAACCTCATCTTATCTTATAACAGTTTTACAGTAGTGGTAGATTTCGATTTAAGGGAATTAAATGTAGAAAACAATAAACTGTTCAATTTAGTAACTGTGACATAAGTAGTAGTGATTTCAAAGTATTTGCTTCAGTTTAAGGTACATTGTGTTTTTAAAATAATTTGCCCTTGATGTGTATTCCAAATCTAGGAAACTTAAGTTTCGAAAAAAATTTAAATATTCCTGAAAATGTTAGTTTTTCCAGGGAACTAGTGAAAGAGATTGATGCCTTTGTTAAGCAATCGAGTAATTCAGTTGATTTTAATCAAGTAGTAGAGAAAATTAGGGCCCATAGCTTAAAGGAAGGTCCTAAACCTTTGTCTATAATCTTAGGCTCAACTATCACACCTGTTGTATTGGTTATTATTGTAGCTGTAGTAGTCTTTAATTTTAAAGGGTCATTAGTTAAATGTTTTAGTGGGCCTGCTCCTAACATTGTACCCTCCATACCTACGCAGGCACAGTCTATTGTAGTTACCATGCCAGACTTATATAATAACTAGTGTTAAGGGTAGTCACCACCTAAGACAAATAAGTGTCTCATAAATATTCCACTTATATTTTCAGGGGGGGGGGTGTAGTGTAAGAGCATAATAATGTAAGGTTTGTTCTGGCAGGAAGTTAGCCCACGCTGACACATTTCCTTGGTAGTCAAAGGTATTGGGTTGCCTTCCTGTTGAGAACAGCCTCTAGCTCGTATAGCTTCATCCTGTTGACGAGCGAATTCTGGCGATGAATGGACCTTGGACTCGTGAGAACTGGGATCGACTTGTGAGGTGTGTGAGAAGAACACACAAGAGTTGTTGCGGGGCAGCGGTGCTGTAAGGACAGTAGTCGGCTCACTAAGAGAGATAATGAACTAGCTAACATAGAGTCTGGTCGGTTCACCCCGGCCAGAGAGTCGATCCCGGGTCCGTAAGTAGTGTCACGGGTTCCGTTATCGTGAGTGTTCACTCGTCGCGGGGACTTTACTAATATCGATGTAGTAGCGTAGTAACTGTTTGGAGAAATAAACAGCTCATTGGGAGAAACTTGCGAGTCTCATTCCCCACATACCATCAATTCCAACCCCTAACGCTCGGGGTCCATCCTGCCCATGTAACACCCCCTAGGGTGTCCCGGTAGTATAGTAGTTAGGGTTGGCTAACGGGGCACCCAAATAAAAGGGGGAGTTTACAGTACATTCAATCTAAAATGTCACCTTCCTCATTCCCGGTTCATTAGGGTAAATTGATGTCTGTGTACAACTCAAACGGGTAGTAAGTCACAATGAAAAAAAAAGTATTGTGATGACTATCAAGAGTATCGGCGAAGCTTTATTAGTGTTGGGCGAGGTAGTTTGTAAAAACACTATTTTTAAGGAGTTTTTAGGGGATTGACTCCAAGCCAGTGGAAAATATTTGATAATGGAATGCCACTAAAAGCTATTTGGGGTGTCCCTTAAGCATTTAGAAATAATAATAGATTGTTATAGAATCTTTTTGAAGTTTGATGCAAACCATCTTTCAGCTTCAAACTCAAGTATATCAGAGGGAAGTTTAACAAACTGGAGGAAGGCACATTTCGATGGGGGGAGAAAAATTTGGTAATACCCCACCCTATCAACCCTTCCCTCTTTCCCAGTTCACTCTCAATGAGTGACACTCGATATAAAACTAGCGACAGACACACCGTAGAATTTAGATTATTTCCTCAGAGTCTGACAAACTAACTTAAATCTAGAACAAATACAACATCCATCCCCCTGACAGTTAATTCATCATTGTGAAAGGGGAAAAGCACAGTCAACCAATGATACGTTTTTCGGACTTTCCGAGAATCGAACCCGGAACCTTTAGCTCAGTACATGCTACCAACTGAGATAAAGTGTCGGACTGTGTATTGAAATCAACATTTAGTAAGGTTTATGTGTTGTTAACAAAATATTTCTATATTACGTGATAAAAAAATTACACCTCTGTACACAAATAAAAAACTGGTACGTTGGTATTAACGCTGTAAGCTACCTGGTCTCATAAGTCATCGCACTCAAAATATAACTTGTTTTTGAGTGACGCGGAGGTCGGGGTGTAGTGTAGTTCTTCTTTTAATTCATTCAAGTATTAAATTATAAAAGACTTGTGAGATTTAAATGTAGTTATTGAATGATCATAATACTAGTGTAAATATTTTTATGAGAGTTCGGCCATTCATTTTTTCTGGTACAAAGGCTCCTTCGGTCTAAAATGTGAGAACCCCTGGTCTAAGTCAAAATATGTTAATGTGTTGAATAACACGCTCTGGTAGCTTTGTCAGTTCGAAGTACTTTAGTATTAATTTTAACAGAAATTGGGTGGGGTACGAGTGATTCTGAAGTCTCTATAAGCGAGGTCCTCGGTGTAATAACCCATATCTTGTGTTAAGAGCCTTAAAAACTAAAACGAACTTAATTACCAGAATGGTGGCTACTAGTTATATACATTTTCTTGTATACAATGTATGGAAGCTACTATGGTTGTGCTTTTTTCAAATGAGAATATAAGGGGCACTTTTAATATGTGTGTGTGTTTTGAATATAAAGTCTTAAACCAAGTCTTAAAAAGGAGCCTATGTATACGACTCATCTTCTGTGTCTAATGTTTTAGTTATAAAGTAAATAATTTATGTTTGTATTGAAATTATTAGGGTCATGGGGGAAGGTGCCCCCACTTACTCCACCACATTGAGTGCGCCACTGGTTCTAAGTAAACGCTTAGTGAGAGGTCATTTTATCATAGATATAATTAATTTATAAAATATGATAGTTATTTCAATGGTTTTTATGAACTTATAATGCCCCTTTTTCTCGTCAAGTGAAAAAATCAAAATGATATCCATTAGCTTTTATTTAATTAAAGGGTACTAAACTTTTAGTTCAAAACCCTTTAAAAAAGGTTTAGATTATATATATATATATAATGTTAATAATGAATACTTTTTGAGCCAGTGTGTTAAAGGAGTCTCTCATTTTATATTATTAAGTCAATATAGTAAGTATAGTATTTATCTTAAAAATGTTAATTCAAGTTTAAATGTAATTATAATTATACAAAAATGTACATTTGTTATATTTGAATTTGTTGTATTTTGCCTGTCTAAAATATGTTTTTCAAGTAAATAGAGTAAGCTCTAGTAGTGTTGTTTTTTAATTGTATCTTCACGCCAGTCAATGCTCTCCACATTTAATAGCAATTAGAAGGTAGGTATGAGGAAGATAGAATTATGAGAAGTACCCTCGTTTGCGTGGAAATAGCGGGGAACCATTTAGGAAAAATTACCATAAGTACACCGTGTAATTGAGCAGGCGCGGTATGCACATTTTTGTCCTTGATTTATTATTTTATAGTAAAAATCTTTCTTTCAAAAATGAAGATAAAATACATATTTAAAAAAATTAGATATCACTAAACTTTATACAAAAATATACAAATCAATACATTATTTAATCTATATAAAGCAAAGGATGAAGCAAGACAGAGGTGCCCACCTACAACTCGTGAAACTCAAAACAAATTATGTTAGTGGTTTTGAAAAAGAACCAAAGGAAAGTTGCCGGGGAACAATGAATTTTTGTTATGGTTTACTTCAAGGTCGTTTGCTATTATTAGGAATGGAGGGAGGAAAGGACTGCTTCCTAATTCCACCCTTCAAAGTATCTTGTAGAGTGCGACGGAGAAGAGAGAAAAAGAAGATTTAGCCTGTTTGCCACGTAACTCAAGTTGGCCCGCCACATTGCTGAAAAAACCCTTTTTTTGTCTAATTGTTTGTGCTCTATTTGTGCTCATATGTGTCCGAACATGAACATTTGTGCTGTGAAACTGACCAATTTAGAAAATATTTAATGTGGTGGGCCAACTTGAGCTCAAGCTAGCCCACCACATATTGAAAAACACAACATAACAAAATTTATTTATGTCAATCCATTGTGCTCCATTTGTGCTCATATGTGCCCGAAAATGAACATTTGTGCTCTAAAATTAGAAAATCTAAAGAACAATTAATGTGGTGGGCTAACTTGAGTCTTCCCTATACCATAACCTGTAGAAAAATTGAGTTCAAGCTGGCCTCTGCTGCAGCCATTGGCTTTTCGGAGGTCCACTTGCTTACATCGTACGTTTTTCTTGCCCTAGGAAGTTATCATCCTGTAAACGCTTCCACATTTTTTTTTTTTTTACGTTTTATGAAGACTTAAAAAAAGACCAACGAAAATTCCATAAAATCTTTTGTATTTTTTTCACAACGGGTTTTATTGCTCATATATATATATATATATATATACCTATTGTGTTAACATAGCCCATGTTGTTAATAATATCACCGTAATAAAAATAGTTAAACTGTTTGAAAAAAATAACTGTACTAATTTTATATAATAATAGTTTATAATAATTCTAACAATAATTATAGAGTTAAGGATCTAGTCAAAACCATAATTTAAGTTTATATATATATATGACCATTGTAATATTTACTGGCGAAATTTATTTAATGCGTCACTATTATTTATATATTAATTATTAATACAATAGATTTAAAAAAATATATGTTCATATATATCTCTGTAGCGCTAAACGAAAATCGGGCGTCACTTCAGACAAATTTAAAGTGGGTGGGTTGAATATTGGTTTCCACTATCATTTTGCCTTTCGGAATAAGTTGTCAAAAGTCCCCATAATTTGAATGTACGCATATAATTTTACCGCGCGTAAACGTGTTGAGAATTGGATTTTCTTATTGTTTTTCGTTTACTTTATGGCCGTGAGATATATTAACAAGGAAATAATATCAGAAATCTATATATAAAAAAGGTGATATAGTGTTTTGTGAACTACTGATCTAGTTGTATGTAGGATATTGTCAATGTTTTTATAAATATTGTAACTACCTTGCATCAGTTGTGCTATCTATATTCAAATGAAACAACTAACAGTACCTTTTACTTTCCGAAGGTAACCGAAGGTTTTAAATTTACATTTTAGGCCAAATGACTTTAGGCCAAATGGCTTTTAGGCCAAACGCCTTTTAGGCCAAACGCCTTTAGGCCAAACGCCTTTAGGCCAAACGCCTTTTAGGCCAAATGACTTTTGGTTTCATTTTTAGGCCAAATGCCTTTAGGCCAAATGTCTTTTAGGCCAACTGCCGTGTCCCCGTGGCAGATACATCGCAAATATCGTGGTCGGTAAACTTGACTCCACAGGACCCAGTTCTCCGCACTTGATTGCCTCAAGAGTCCTTGAAGTCGCTAACAGCTCGACAATTGCCAGAGTTGTTCACGATTCTCTGCGTAAGTTGGATTTATATAAGTTTTTACATTCGGAACTTTATCCTATGTAATTCTGTGAGACTAAATATTTATTTTATTGTTCTGTTACAGGAGTTTTTTGGCCATCAGAAAACAATGACTAGAAGTTTATGGTGCTGATGACAGATAGCGCAGCATATATGCTAAAAGCTGGGGCAAGTTTGAAGGTGTTCTACCCAAAACTAATTCACGTTACCTGCCTAGCACACGCCGTTCACAGAGTCGCAGAATACATTTGTGCACAGTTCCCGAATATAGATGCTGTAATTTAATCTGTTAAAAAAGTATTTCTGAAAGCTCCTTCGCGCATAGCGACATTTAGGGAGAAATTGCCAAACACACCTCTTCCACCACAACCAGTTCTAACACGTTGGGGTACCTGGTTACAAGCGGCAGTGTACTATGCTGACCACATGGACAAAATTCAAAGGGTATGTGTATATTTAATAAAACAATTTTTCTATCTAATCGGAGCTAGATACTTAAATAATTTTTCCTATAATTCTATTATAGCTTGTTAATTTTGTTCAGAATTTAAATAATGAATTGATTCCCAATAATTTCAGGTAATTCAAACATTTGATGAAGAGGATGCTGTGTCAATAAGAGAGGCAAAGGTTGCTACATCTTCTAGCTCTGTTGTGTCTTATTTGACTATGTAAAGAGCTATTTCGGCAACCTTCCTGGAGTTATCGTGTCACTGGAAGCCAGGGATCTGCCTTTAATAGAATCAGTGAAGATAATGCGTACAATAAAAAGAAGGCGTGAAGCAAACCCCTGGACCTGTTCCCAAGTCAGTCGCAACAAAACTTGAACAAGTACTACAATGAAATCCCGGGTGGAGAACAATGGTAGCAGTATCAGACATCTTGGGAGGCAAAGCACGCCATTGCAGGAGATAAGTTTAAACTCTTCAGAATTGTCAAATTTAAAATTTTGTCCCTTAACATCATGTGAAGTTGAGAGAAGCTTTTCAAACTATAAAATATTCTATCAACCACAGAACAAATTTCACTTGTGAAAATCTAGAAAAGTATATAGTGATTCAGAGCAATGTGAGTTGCTTGTAGATTACATGTAGTAAGTAGCTTGTAGTAAAATACATTTTACATT
>JBCFYV010000003.1:585222-629025 GCA_039000515.1 Timema cristinae | reverse complement strand
AAAGCATAATACCATGTGTTTTAAAAAAAATTTTAATGTCACACATTTTGTCCAGGTGACGGATAAAGTCTGCTACAAAATGTGATTTTCCACAGCCGAAGGGCCGCTTATGATAGCTGAAAATGGATGTTTCAACGTGTCCAAATATTTGAGACTGAGCTTATAAGCTATATGAGCTTGAATTTTTAGGACAGGAGGGAGATGCGGGGTGTGAACGTTAAAACACAAACATAACAATTTTTTTCAATATTTAAATGGACATAACAAAAGTTATATACAGTGTAAAGTTTACTGTGAATATTTAAATATATATATAATTATTAGTATAACATATTGGTTTTGTTTACAAATTTATTTACACACAGTAAAAAGTATACGTGAATATTTACAATATAGGGGGAATAGTGGCCTAGGTACTAAATATGATATATACGGTTTTCAATTTAAAATAAAATAAATATATAAATTTTACAAACAGTTTATTATTTTTGAATAGATTTAAAAAATTAATATATACAAACAGTTGACGAAAATTAAAATATAAAAACAGCTAATTGACTAGAAAAACATCAGGTAGGCGGAGAACTATACTGGCAAATATAAAAATATAAAAAAGTATCCCAGATGCATAAATAATAAAAAAAAATTGCTTGTTTTCATCCAGAAAAAAATATGAAAAAAATCTCAAATCTTTGAAAAATGGTATGTCAGTGGAACATTCTAGAGTGAAAGAAAAAAGATGGTTATTCAGACCTCTAAATAAGCACTTTTTAGTCGTGGCGAGTGCGTTTACAAGGATTTATGATACCCAAACGGCAACGTATTAAAATCATCGGTTAGCCGACGTTTAGTGTACACGGGCCGGTAGACTTTAGTCTGTGGAACGGTACATACAGTCGCAAGACCTTTTATTACAATTTTTTGAGGTATCTGTATGTAAATTTACGCAGCCTGTTCAGTGGAGCATCGATTTCAAAACATCAAATTAACGTCGTGCTGGTTGCTATAGTTTATGGTGATCCCGCGAACCTTGCACACAGTTTTTGTTTTTGGTAGGATCGCCACCAATACAAACTCGGTACACGTAATTTTTGAGACCGCCAGATACAAAGGTGCTAATGTAGCTTCCCAGATCGAATCCTGAATTTCATCATTGAGGTCACCTAAAAAGTCTCCGGTTGGTGGACTACAATCGCCGGGGCGTTCGGTAAATAGAACGCTATCTGTATCTTGATACAAACGCGGCCCCACAATTGTTCAAGGATGGTGTATAAGTGCAACATTGCCTTAGCAGTCGTGTAGCATGCCACCGCCACAACTCGTGTTAGGGGTTAGGGCGCAATGTGTCACGCGCATCCTTGTAATTGAGGACCTTAACCCATCATTTAAATCAATGACCCTGTCCACGGTTATGTACGGATCCGACAGGTATTGTCTATGCCCGATAGTCGTTGACAACGGCTACGTGGGGTATATCGGGTCTTTGCCCAAACTTTTCCCATAGTGAAATTAAAAAAAGATTAGCCAGAACGCGGAGACCAGGCTTTTTAAAAACGGAGCCGAAATCGAGTTATACCCTTTCCCTTTCCTCATATTTTGAATATAAGATAACTTTTTTCTTGTGAAGTACACCACTCTGGCCATACGCTGGCTTCTTCTTTAATTTTTCAAAAAGTTACAATGTACCCGTGAAACAATCCGCAGAACTTGTATGACGGTCGTAAACAGATACATTGTACTCCCACACCTCGTGCACTGCTTCAACGGAGTAGCCTTTCTCAACGGATTTCCGGATTTCATCAATCACCAGATGCCTGTCAACCAGCGATCTTTTATTTCGTTGTGCTGACACGCGCCTAGGTTTCTCTCCTCCCTGCGTTTCCTGCACAAGATGAACACTAGTTTGTCGTGCATCCGTGTAGGCAATATTGGCAGGAATAAATCTCGCGGAAGCGTCACTATAACTTTGGCTACGCCTTCTACTTGATCTATAGACGGACAATTTGGTTCCAAGTGAATTTTGGGGTGGCCGACTGGGTATTTTTGTACTTGCAAACGCATGGATACAACGAACACACATCCAAATACTTAATCTTCTCGCCACAAGAAAGGTCTGTTTCGTGGAAGAGCTTGATACAATTTGTACGTCCGCCAAAGAATGCATCCCTAGGGCTGAGAGGCTCCTTGGTATATACCTCGTGTCGGAGTACAAATTGCTGCAAGTCCTTGTCTGTGCGATTAATCGCGTTAAACATACACTCCCACATCTCTACGACCGTGTACCCGGCATTCTTAAGCTTTTCCAAACAAGCCATGGTCGCTTCATAACGCGTCTCCATGGTCTTGTGGGGACCATTTTTAATGGGGGGGGGGGGTCCTGTCAGGTTGAGAGAGACGACACCCGTGCCAATAACAGCCCCAGAACTGGAAGACGGTGGTGGTATCTCCAGCTTTAACAACGCCGTCTACACGTCGCCCTATCATATATTCCTCACGGCCGTTACCAATATGAAGAATAGAGACACCTCGCTGATGGGCCTCCAGCAGAGCCATTGTACAGCGACGTGTGACTGTTGGTCTTCGCACCAATAGCCACAGTTAGGGATAATACCGATAGTATTCTCCTTAAGATGACTTCGGCGGTAAACCAACATGGCTGCTCCAGCTATCATACACGCCTCACTGAAAGGATCCACCTTTGCTTTCTCCATGAGCATCTCTCTGAACTTCAGGCAGGCCTTCCGTAAGATCTTTACATCTTTCACACAATACAGTTCCAACTCGCGTTTAAAATCAAAGACATAATTTTCTTTGACCAACGCGTCATACCACTTTTCAAAGTGCTCCTTTCCCTCAACCAACATCTCGCCGAAGCCGCAGTCCTCCTTTGGCCACAAGGGACCCTATACCCCGCGTTTTCATTTATGTTGAAAAAATGTGGAAAATATCCCTTTGCCTAAGACTCGTCCAAGCCGAAATATTTGGGCAATTTGGACAACGACTTCGGGGGAAAGTTCAGAGAGTCAATAAATTGGAGCGGACCGTAACGCATGGACCGGATTTTTCCACCGTTCATTATTAGTTCTGGACTCCATTTTTTAACCTCCATCATATACTTTAAAATAAAATTTCCATCATAGGGTTTTTTGTAATGGCCGAGGAGGGTGATATCCTTAAATTTTGAATCTTTAATTTGTTCTATAAATCCAAAAATTTGGGCCATTGTGGTATCACCCCTGAATATGCGAGTCCTAACGCCCCCACAGTCGGTGCAAACACTGATCATTTACATCTATATTTACGCAGGCCTTGCAACACGTTTGCATGACACATAGGTTAGGTTCGTGAAAGTACGTGCCGGACGCACCTTGAAGAAGCGTTTCTTGTCTGCATTCAAAATCACAGAATACAAACATGAAATTGCTCTTTTCGAGTAACGGTTTTACGGGGCCTGCTTCATATAACAGAAATTACCAAAAAGACGATATGTATCGCATACCCTACAAAAAGTCTCATAACACCTATGTGAATAATTTGATCTTTACAAACTGAAAAAAAGGCCGCCTACCTCGAAAACATTTTGGCATCACAGACCAACCTGTGACCTCTGAAAAAACCGGGACGTTTATGGTTATCAAAGCATGTCTGGTTTGTGAACCATTGCCCGCAGTCTTTACAGACCACAGATTAGCCTCCGCTACAAACCGCTTTAGCCTAGCACTTTTTGCACGCAGATTCACACTTGTGCTCATTCTTATGATCAAATGGCACACGCCATTCGCGGTAAAAGTACGAGCACTTAAATGCAGCTGTCAAGGATGTTATGACGTCAAAATGGTTTTGCTTGTCGTTGTGAAAATAAAAATCAAGGTAGCCCTTAAAATAATGTTCGGAGGGAGTAGGCCCTTCATATATGACCTGTCTCCCTCTACGTTCCCGAAACACAGTGATTTTGTATTCGGAGAGGTATGTTTGAAATGGTTTCAGTTCAGTGATTCCACCACCCTTCAAAATATTCACACGGGCATCATGGCATAGTTCCTCTGCTTTCAGTTTTTGAATAAGACAACCTGTTTTTATTTGTTTAAAGGTATTCATGTCCATATATCCTGGTTCTCTTTTATGATCACATACAGCTTTGGCGACAACCAATGCACGGGCAAGGCAATGTGTGTCACGATTTTGAATCTAAATGATCCCTTGGTTTTTACGATTATATGTGCTAGCGGGAGAGAGATTATCACATTTATGATTACCCCTCCCGCAAGGCTCCATAAAATGGCAGAGTTAAACGTACAGTAGTGCCGTACTCAAAAATAAACTATTACTCTGCAACACACGACTTACGTTATCAAGCACGACTCTAGCGTCTAGCTGTTCTGCTCGCCTAAATGAAACGTAAACAGGGCTCAAGGTGGAGTCAGTGCTACTATAAAGCACGCCAACGTGGTCATTGGCGCTAACGCCATAGTCCTGCAGCCGATGGAGCAAATTAGTAATTTGTTCTTCAAGCCAGCTTATTGTTTCACGATCACTTGCTGGAGCACCAATATGTATGGTAATCTCTCTACCAGTATTAAAGAAACGCTTCAACGGTTTAATTCTCTCTTCTACGATACGAAGAGGGACGCCATTTGACAATGCTCCACCAACCTGATTTACCGGGCCACTAATTCCCGTCTGGGGTGCTGATGATTATCCCTCCCCATCTTATCCGCTCCTTGAATGGAGTCTTTGATCCTCGCCTTCCTCGCCCCTACAACAGCGGCTTGCAGGAAGACACTTGGAGTTGGCAAATCTCCTGCTGGCTGAATTGAGGCTGCGGAGTTTGGGGTTGGGAACACGTCTTCCCCCCGGTTCGAAACCGCATCTTCATTATTCATTCGATCTAAAACACAAGAATTTGAATTCAAACACAACTCAAACTAACTACAAAGTAAGCATTTGAAACAATATTCTTTCATACAAAGGTAATTTAAAAAATTCATTCTTTGCAATTTTTAAATCAAACAAATTATCATATAAGTTAACAAATTAATACCTGATAACAAACTGACCATTTTAATTTATAGTTTGTCCTCGCAGTAGACAGTATGAATATCATACCTTAAAACGGATCCCTCAATTGCTCTAACTACTCAATTTAAAAGACACTTGTTTATTTCACACAATTTTTGGTATATTTTATTACGTTAAGTTTCTATTTGAAAAGTGTTTTCACATATTATAGTGGTTTACTAAGCAATATTCTCATTATATGACCTCTCAACTTATACATATTTTTTTTTATTTTAACGTAAAATAATAATCTCACCTATGGATGAATCAATAGCATCCAGAGCCGAAAAAATGTCTATTATTGTCTCTTGCGGCTCTAGGAGTGGTGGTGGTTGTGGTGGTGCTATTATGGGAGACTCTGCAGACATATGGTTCCATGCATCTGAAAAAAACATAACTTTGTATTAGAATCCTTTAGCATAAGTGATAGCCGTGAATAATCATACAGAAACTACCTATTAATCTGAATAGTCATTTTCATAATAATAACTATGGTCCTGCCTGGACGCGAACCCTGGACACCCAAACCAGGAAGTACTCATTCTACCAACTTAGCCAAGGTGTTATACAATAATATTTCAACAAGGAAATCACCGTCACATAGAAGAAATAATAACACTCACCAACTCAACCCAAGTTGACTTGTCCCGACTCCTCTACGATACGCCAGAGACACTCACCACCGGTATAGCCAACTGACCCGAGGTTTGAATCTTGTCGCTGATCATGTGGTTCGCCTTCCCCCACCTCTCCTCCCAATTGTACAAGAGACAAGTGATCGTCATTCTGCGCGCGCCACCCTGACGCATTGCGGATAAATCTTCTATGGACTGTATTCCGACGCATAAACTACGTCTATTGGTCATCGATATCATTCTCGAACACCCCTCCCCCTTTGTTCCACGCTCTGGATATATATGTTTATCACAGTGTATATAATGGTTGAAACCCAGTGTATGGAAACACATTACGCTCTGGGCCTTCGAGGTAAATAGCTTAACTTTGTAGGCTCGACGATATATTCAAAATACAATTTGGTTTTAATCTACCTCCTTTCAAAATTCAATTTATATCTGCGTCTAATATTTTTTGTAACAACCTATTACGTCAGCCCTTAAGGCAATGTTTGCTTTAAATATATTTGGTCTCCTCTGATAATTTAGGTATCTTTAAATGTTTGTGGATTATTTATATTTGCCTCCTTGTTTCCTACCAAGGTTGGTCAAATGTGGGGCCGCGAGCCGGTGAAGAAATTAATATTATATGGACGCCATGTTAGGTGTTAATGTTAGGCTAGTTCATTGTAGTTTTTCTGGTGTCTATTTATTTGTATTGGTCAAATGTGGGGCCACGGGCCGCCCAGGACTTATATTCTTGAGGACATCTTATTGGCTCTTAAAGCCTTTAGGCATTGTTATGTACACTTAATCTTTTTACAACGTGAAATATTAGCATTGTGTCAATGTCATTCTTTAGTTAAGGGGCGTGAGCTGTTGTTTAACTCTATGTTATGGATCGTGAGAAGGGGTTGTCTCTCTACTCATGTTGTCGATTGACTATTTTCTTTATGTTTTATTATTATGAATCTGGAGATCAATTCGTTAGGCCTTTATACTGCTGTCTAAGGACGCCATTTTGGGGGCGTTTGTATGTAAGGAGCTGCCTGAAGTTAATTATTGTTGTAAGGCCCTTCAGGCCCTGGCGGTGTCCTTTGTGTCTTGCAGCCCTTCTGGCTTATGGTTACCATTATTATTTCTAAGTGTCACTCCCCCATTGAGTTGTACTATGTTTCTTGATAATAAAATTATAGCTCTCTTGTGCTCACCTCTGTCTATTATTTTTTGTGGGATAATAAGGGGGTAAGTTACAACAATATCCCTAAAAACACTTTGGATAATGAAAAACAATAGAAAGATCTGTAAATAACAGTTGTCTATGGCTAGCAAACAGGTGTCGATTCATAGGTACTATGGCTGCTCCCTTCCCCTAATGGTACTGCCAGAGTATTAAATAGTACTAACAATACTAATTGTAATTACACTAAAAGCAATTCAAAAAACAATAGGAGCCAAAAACACAAGTAAATATAAAGGATATTATTCGCGCGGATCCCATTATGACACAAGCGGAGTTCCACAATTTGCTCACCCCAGCTAATACCGTACGTGAAGCGTGACTACTTGACTAACTCAAAACATAGATCTCTAATAACTCAACAGTGATTTGGAAAACAGGACAGACAGCCTGGTTGTAGCCATACAAATATTAAACAAATGTACACGAGGTTCACGGCATCATGAGATACATTGACTTAGAATAAATAAATGGAACTTGTGGAGGTTAGCAAGTATATGACTAAGACATTACCACATTCGAAGCTAAAGGCTCATAAAGTAAAGACTGTATCATAAGGATACAGAGAAACATAGTCGCTATGACTGATATATCACGTCTAAGGGACGCTAAATACTAGCCATAATGACACGTGTCCTTCAGACAGGAGGACCAAATTTAAACCAATTAAATAAACTCTTTCCATCTTGAAGTCAACAAGACTAGAAATTGATTAACTGTCTATTTGACATAATATTAAACTATCAAACAAAATAAAAGTCGGCTTCGGCTATAGATACAGTACATACAGAAAATCAAATATGTCTAGGTAGACTTCGTCTAGTTTTTTAAACATAACCTAGACTCCAAGTCATAAGGACTTAACAACATTGCCAGAATACTTAAATATTTGGAGTATATCCTCCTGGCCAGCGCGGTGGCAGATCTGACGGCCAACAATTCATGGGCACCGTTTCCTTCGTTGAGTATCGTTGTAGAGGTTTCCTCCTTCAACGCTGGGTTGTAGTAGATTGGGTATAATATGAACCTGAGAAGTAGCCTTTATATACTTTCAAATCTGACTTGAACGGAACAAAACAAAATGGGTGATAAACTTAGAAATATTGGAAAGGAGAGTGACGGACAAAGGCGGGGAGAAAGGAAAACAAAGCTGGGAGAACCACTAGCAGGGAAGGGGGAAAACATGGTTCCTTGGACTGCCACCAGTCCTCTCTGCCGGGAAGGCGGTCACTGGGACGAGTCCATTCTACATTTCTTTCTTTATCAGGTGTTGTAATGAAAGCACGTGTGGCTGCAGTTAGGCCGCCATCATTGAATAATTTTCTTTTCTAACACGTGGCGAATAAATCCAAGAACCTCTTGAAATGGTGAGTAGATACCAAAGCATCTTCTATTTAAATATATTCGTTTTGGTTATATTCTTTAGGCTCAGATATTATTTTTATGAGAATTTGTGATATAGACGTCCTTTACTATATTTTCTTGTAGGCAGCATGGCAAATCTATGTAAACCTATCCGACATCATCCAATGTCAAAGGGGATGCGATTAAATATTTTATTCATAAATATGATAATGTTAATCCTCTTCTTTGATATTTGATACAGTAATTATCAAAAGGCAATATCTTTTTGAAGAACCACGTGTTTCAATTTAGGGAGGCACGTGATAGAATCTGACTTCATATAGCCAGGGAAAATAGATTTTGAGGCAGACTACTTTTTTAAATATGTTAATATTACTTATTTCTTTATTTTCTATTGTCGTAAATTGTCAAAATATTTATATTTAATTGTAGCTGTCCAATCTGCCTAATTGACATGCTACAAATATGATTAAACCATGATAAAATTTGCTTGGATAAATATTTTACCAAAAAAATTACATTAAAATCTTTTAAGTGGTTCCGTAGCCTCTGACCTCCTAACAGAGAGATCATCCTCCGACATGAGCACCAATAGTGATCGGTCTCGGACTTAGACGTGTGCTTGAATTCCTCGGCCGGCGCTCCGTATCCGCCAAGAATAAAAGCGCTGGTCTAGATGGACGTAATCTCTTAACTCCCGACCCAGAGGTCAACCTCCAACCAGATAACCAACGGCGATCGGTCTCGGCTTTAGACGGGAGCTTGGACCCCTCAGCCAGGGCTCAGTCTACGTCAAAATTCTGAGCGCCAGTCCAGTTGGACGTAAACTCTGACCTTCCGAACCAGAGGTCACCCTTCGACCAGAGAACCGATGGCTATCAGTCTTGGCTTTAGATGGGTGTTCAAACCCCTCTGTCGACGCTCAGACTCCGTCAAGATTCTGAGCGCTGGTCTAGTTGGACGTTAACTTTCACCTCCCGACACAGAGGTCAATTCCTGACAAGAGAATTGCTCCCGTCAACAACTGGTTGCATTCGCTATTTCACAGCTGGATGAGTTTTTAAACCAAAAACTAGTTTCACCACCCAGCCACACGTATGCTTATAGTTCGTACATTTACAACAGTGAAGCCAAAATAACACATTATACTTGTGGTCTGTGGTTCGAAAAAAGTAAGATGGTGGATCTTTTGGGGTATCTACATGGTGACGTGTTTAACCAAGAGAAATAACTTTTTAACGGCACCGAACTCAGAGACAAGTTGGTCCATTCTAGAGATGGGTTTATTCTTATGGCCTTTCCTTAACTCCCTCACTTTAAGGTTCACATCGCTGAAGCCAGCCTTATAGTGCGATTTGTCAATGTAGCACCTTCTATTGTGTTGGCACATGCCAAAGTATTAAACGTCAGTCCCGCAAAATATCCCATCACCAGCGTGGAAGTAAAAACACTTACTATTTATACGGGCGTGCAAGGGAAATCACTGGACAACGCATTCAGCGGACATTTGCCCAAACGTTACATCGTGGGAATTGTATCAAATGCGACGACATCAAAAATCCATTCAAATTCCAAACCTATGGCATGAACCTATTCTCGCTATACGTGGACGGAGAACAAGTGCGGTTGAAACCGCTACAGCCCAATTATTCAAACGGCAACTATATCATGTTCTAGCACAAAATGTTTTTCTGGAACAGGTATCGATTTCATGAACGAAGGTAGCGACATCACACGGGAAGCCTTCCTAAGGGATATCATCTCATGGCTTTCGATCTCACAACTTATCTGTCTGCCCACATGACATCACATTGGAATTTGACGAAGCACGGTTCTCTGAGCATCAAAGTGAGCTTCACCAGAGCTCTCACTGAAACCATCAACTGTATCGTGTACGGGGAGTTTTCCAACATCATCACGATTGACCAGGACAGAAACTTCGTGACCGATTATGGGAGGTAATATAAACGGCTTCCCGTCCGATACCCCCATCATTTAAGCCATGAACGTCATTGTGGCTATCCAGAGCTTCATCGACGACAACAAAGAGTTTATAGTCAAGGAACTGAGTGTTTTTTCTTTCTGCGGTACGCTATCGAGGAACTTTCCACTGATGCCAGAAAGAAAGTCGACTATATCGTCAACAATCTGCACGGTATTCCCTGGGATATCGGTAATGTGGTTTACAGCCTGCTTGATTCTCTCTTCTACCATGACACAACGCATGCAGAAAACGTCTACGTCAAGGGGGCAGAAAATATGTATAGTCACATACAAGTCCACACGCATCGTAGATCTGTACGACAGAAGTTGTTCGTCTTTGAAAACACCTAAATTGGGCCGCACCATGTGCATGGCACATAGTTCTCTTTGTAATTTCTCATTTGCCTCCATCGTTTGGTGACTTCGAGATTGGATTATTTAAGATGGACATGTACACTATAAGACGTGCGCTGAAAATAAACCCTTGGTTCCGTTCTGAACGGTCAGGTGTTTTCCCTGCTGATCAACTACCCGCAATAATAGCTTGACCTGCCGCTCTAGCCATCAACACTTATCCACACACCAAGCCTGGGATGCATTGGGTCGCCATCATTATCAACAAGAACGGCGTGGGAGAATATTTTAACAGTTAAGATTTACTATCACGTATAAAGTCACATCGGGCATTTATACGCAAAAACTCTTCCCGAACGTCTCATAACACGATACAACTTCAAAGCATAGCCTCAGACGTTTGCGGCCACTACTGTCTCATGTAACCTCTTTATTGCGCCCAGAATATTCGATGAAAACTTTCCTACGCCTATTCTTGTCCACCAATTATACAGACAACGACGCTAAGGTGGTGAAATATTACAACACATTTTTCAAGACTGTAGGGTCTAGTCCCCCTAAAGAGGTTGCGTCCAATCAGCGTGCGTCTATAAAAAGGGCGTCCCGGTGGCGTGCCAACCATAACCATGACAGTCGCCAAAACGAACAAACATCATGGAAGGTCAAGGCGTTTGCGCCCGCATAGCAAAGCCGGTGAAGCCGCTCGGCATCATCAGTATTTTCAACACTTTGTTCCCGCTTGACGGAGTCGACGCCAAGCGAGTCATCGTCGGCATTAGCGTCAAGAACCACTTTACGCCCTATGTCAAGCTAGAAGATTGTGGATGGAAATGTTCGGTGTTTAACCGTACAAAGTGGCAAGAACAAGGCAGCTAAAAGTCGGTCATATCCAAGTTTTTCAACAACACGCAACCTCCTCAGAAGATTAGCCTGAAATCTCTCTGAGACGCATGTGCGGTGACCGTATGGTTGTCATCAGAGAGAAACAAGACGCCGGTCTCAAGTGAGTCGCCTATATAACAACTAGCTGGCTTCGTCTTTGTGATGTGTGGGACCTCATTGATGCTGCTGTCGACCGACGGGATATGTGGTCAACACCCATCGCCCACTATTGCAACTATTTGTTCTACACACTCGTCGTGGATGTATGCGACACGCTAACAGAATCAGCGGATGTCATCGATCTCGAACATCCTACGGTGGAAACGCACATAAAAAACCTGGATCTTATCAGTGCTACCTACTATACAAGTCAAGTTGTCGGTTTGGACTAATACATGCTGGATTGTGAACTAAAAACAATTTAACTAACGCATCTAAGAGACACTATAGAATAACGGATGAATGAATATATTAGGCATTCCTGTAAAAGTTTATAATAAATATTATGAATGATGTCTTTAATGTTTGATAAATATATGTTTTTTAGTATCGTGTTTTATTCACACAAAACCTTTCTGTCCCTTTTACATGTAAATACGAGTCTCGACTTGTCGAGCTGTCACCAAACTTGAATAGGGTTCATGACCTAGCTAACAGTTTCAAGGTAATGAGATATTCTTGTATCGTCGTCCCGCCAAACTGGCGCCTGTCATCAGGGAACACCCATTGTGCCCTTATTCAAGGTCACTATCTATTCCTGTCCTGACTTGTCTTGTTGACTCGCCAAACTGGCGCAAGGGAAAACCCATTGCTTCATCATTCAAGGTCACGATCTATTCTTCTCCTGACTTGTCTTGTCGACCCGCCAAACTGGCGCCACGTATAAGTCACCATGAAAAACCCATTACCACATAAGGTATTACGACACATACCTCTAAGAAGGGGGTAGTGTGGGGGAAATGAAAGGGGTATTAAGGCAGGTGAACCATTTATCACACTCTACCCCAAATATTCGTCAGGAGAGGTTCGTAATGTTGGTTCCGGGCAGTCCAACAGAGTCTTGTTACAGGGAGCCATTGTCCATTCTATGCCACGCTACCATCAGAAGAGCTTCATGCTCCATTACGAGGGAGGAACGCCCAACTCCGTGTACCTCTTGCCAATAAATAAATTAAAATCGCCAAAGCCCCAATCCTACCCAATAATTAACTATCAATAAACAATAATCAATTAGTAATCACCAAGAACCAACTTGTCTCGGGTGGTGGGCGAGGGGGATGTAGGGGAGTGGGCGTTAGTGAGAGAAGGTCGTAAGGGAAAGAGGGGAGGTAGGGGAGGGGGAAAATCAACAGCCATTCAGAGAGTGAAAACATGTAACAAACAACGACATTGCATAATCATCACAATATACACTCTCTACACGTCGGGGTCAAAAGACAAAGGTCAAATTGAGCCAGGTCATCATACCAGCTACTTATTTCTGCAAGAAATCTAATTAAGCTCAAAATGATGAGTAGAGAGGAGATATTTCTCGTGGCTACTTCTTGTGTAAGTTTAGCGCGACTATTATATAGCAAACGTAATGTTGTCCCACACCTACAACAATTTTTAAGTCTGTTTTCCTTTTGATTAAACTTTTTAGTAAAGAATTTATAAGAATTTTTGAGGCCTTCTCTTTTTACGACTTACATTAACTATTTTGGTTGGCTTCTCAAGGCGTACCACGGAGAATTATTGTACGTAGCACTGGTGGTACGCATCCAACAGTTTGGGAACTACTGTTCTAGTGGCATCCAAATTTAAAAATTATACTGGGGAAATAGCTAAAATAGCTCCTAGAGGCAACTAATTTACGAAAGATTTACAGGCGACGGCCAATCTATATAACTTCTTAAGGGCGTCCAAATCCTTAAATAACAATAATAATCCGCTCATCAAACCGTGTTTCTAGTATAATTTATGACAAACAAAGGCATTAAAAATACTACCTATTAAAGATCTTCAGGAATCTTCAATGGCTTAAGATCTTACCGAGCAAGGAACCTGGACCTCCCTCTTATTTGAACCCCCTCACCCTCAACCTACCACTTACAAAGTGCTTCCGGAGTCTCTGTTCTGTTATTAACATTTACTTGGTGTTGATGTTATAATGGGGTTTTAATTGTGTTATCTGTGTACTAATATTGTAATATTAATTTGGTTGTGAAGTGCAATTCAGTTTGAATTTGACAAAGTTTTAATTAAAATAAAGTTTTCATTGGATTGTTGGGTTGTAAGGTTATGTAATAATTACGCTAATGGATTATGGATAAAAGAGGTTGAATTTAGAGGAAATGTACCTGCATTTACTTGGGGAGAGTGAATATAAAACTATTTAGGCAAAACCACTCCCATTAGACCCGACAAGATATGAACTCCGATCTCCCAGTCATCAGCAGTGTAAGACAAAATATCAGTAAAATTTGTGATATTAACTCAACTTAATAGCGAGGGGTGATGCTGGTTTTCTTAAATATTTGACCTCGAGAAAATGATTTCAATATCACCATTTTGAGGTTTAAATACGTAAACAAAAATACTTAGCTATGCTGTGTATTGATCAAGCAACAAAGTTGGGTAGATCCAAGACAAGATATTGATACAGGATATAGGAAATATCAGTGGAGTCTGGGGAGAGTGATGGAAGGGATAAGTCCTTGAGATTAGGAAAAAACCAAACCTTTCTGCTTGAAACTATTAGAATGGTAATTACAAGACCACGCTGCAAATAAGTTGGCAAAGAAAGAAGAATGAGAGGGAGGGATTAGATAAGAAGGGTTGAATTGGAGAGAGGACAGCATACCTGAAGATAAATACTGCATACACTGATTTTTGTCGGAAACGTGACAGATGGTTAAAAGTTTTAGTCAAAAAGTGTCGAGAACACGCAAAAGGGAATTCTTTACTTAAAAAGCCCATTTCAGTTGCCAAATGTTCTTGGGCATTAATCTCATGACAGACTGGCCTGCAAATAGTAGGGTTCGAATTCTGGACAGGTCTACCAAAAGTGTTTTTTTAAAAAACGGGTTCCCACTCTCCTTTCACGAAAATGCGAGTGGATTACTTCTAAAATATAGCCTTTCTCATCAATGCCACATTAAAGTAAATGAGTATAACTTTAATAGGTGAAACACCCAGCCCTAGATATTCCAAAATGAAATAATATTCGGTGGGTAACGGGATGAGCATTTATTAAATATGAATAGAAACCATATATATGTACAAACAATGGTAGAGAGGTAGAGTCGGAGGGAGTGGGCATCGGCCCTGTCGAGGCTAAGACTCGAACTCATTATATTAAAATGTAGTTTACAAGAGATATTAATAATTCAATATGCTTCCAGAAGGTAACACTTGTATTGTGCAAGTAAAGACTGGTAAAAGGTTCGGCAAATACATTAACCATACATAAGGTACTAGATTGGTTTTAGAGCAAACAGTTGTTGATACTGCTTATTAGTCAAGAGTTAAAGCTAGCATTTGGTCATGACTCCTCGAGGACAGGAGATAAGTTACGTTACCATAAAAAATAAATCGACCCCTATGGACCTAGAGTCTTATTAAATTACAATAAGTTAAGGGACAAGAAACCTGGGAACAAAATTATTAATTGTCTCTTAGCAATAATCAAACAAAGTCATTTAGTGACGGTTGAACCAATTAACATTAACTCATCAGAGAGAACTCAAGTAGCTAAATGTAGTGGCAATCCCCTCGAATAATTAAATTTTGATATAATATAAACTGATCATCACGTGAAAAACTAACAGAGATATAATTTAGAACATATTAAATTGAATCCAACAACGATCATTAGGGTAGTAAGCAGTGGCGGCTCGTCACTTTAGAAGCTGGAGGGCGCAGCCTGTTTAATTCATAAATTATTTCTAAATAATATATTTAAAAGAAGACAAAAATTTCGGAATATGTTTTGCTAAATATTCATTTAGTTAAACTCAAAAATTAATATCACAAACAAGATGGAAAGATAAAAAATAAATATACTTCCCCCAAAGGACGTGGATGTGTTGTATAAACTCTGCAGCTGTGTAATGTGCATAAATATATAGGTAGATATGTTTTCCCTTTGTTCCATACAAAATTCAGGACATGGCCTACCTAATGAATTCAATTCTCTTTTTTTACTAAGAGTTAATCTTGCAATATTCGTTGTCTTAAACGCCTGAATTGAACTATTCATATTAAGCCTAGTTACAAAACATATTAAAACATATAACTCAAATAAACATTATCCTAAAATAACCCTACATAATATTATTATAAACACACACGACACACACTTCCTCAAGATGCAGGAGCACGCAGGATGACTGACAACAATTATTGCTGGTTCACGCTATACACATTTCACAAGCTTTCAACTTTAGGGCGCGTAAGGGAGTGCGCCTTTAAAAGAATAATAAGCAATTCTAGCTAGCTAAAGGAGGATGGGAACAATGGGTTAAGGGGAGGGAAGGTTTGGTTTCAAAATATCAGGCGCTGACCGCCTCGCGCCCGACTGCATGCCATTTTAAAAACATTGCCTGCTATTACTTAAACCAAAAAACATATTTTTCTTGAAACTATTATGGCAAGATAAAATTGTCGTGAGAGTGTGAATGATAACTTTAAAAGGAACTGGGGATTCGTGGGTTGGAGGGCGCGCGCCTCTGCGCCTTAGCGACGAGCCACCCCTGGTAGTAAGTGGCCAACATCCAAGAGCTACGATACGATATAAACTGGCCATCGAGTGGCGTTGAGATAAGTGAAATAACAAACAAGCGTATGATTAGTGGCCTGGGAGCAAGTTACTAAATAGTCCCTTAAATACTCAAATAACGCATCTGGAGGTGAGTGGATGGATAAACTTCAATAGATAAACGTGACCAAAAAAGATAAATATTACTGTGAAAGCCCATAGAATAAGTTTGAATATATAAGCTGGCCACTAAGTGGCAATCTAACCACTTAATGTATATTTAAGTTCAAAAAGATCACGTAGAAACATATTTAAGTTCAAAATAAATTTAATAATAACTACTCCCAAATTTAAATCCAAAAGAAAAATATTTAAGCTCAATGTAAATATATCAACAATTAATAAAATATTAAAGTCCATAAAGATAATTTAGAAAAAGTTTTAAGGATTTAGGCTGAATAAGAATTATGAAAAATATATAAATTAAATCACATCTGTTGTAGATACCTATGCTGAAGCCGGTGGTATAGTGCATAACCACACAAGTAAAATATACCAATATATAGTCCAAGAACCTAACCACGTTATCCCTGAAATGGATCAAGAAGAAAGAGCAGGAAAAGGGAAGGGGGAACACGGCACATGCCTCGACTCGCTTAAACCTCCAACGCTGATCTAGAGGATTGAAATACTTGATAAATCGTTACATATTTTTCGATACTAGTTTTGGAGCGTGGCGTCACTGGCGTGATACGCAATGATGATATTTGCTGTCACTGCCAGTTTGAGGGTGGGGCGTGAATGGGCAGCATTGGGTGGTGTTGGTCAGTAAGGCTGTGTCTCTTCAGGGGTGATGAGATAAGTTTTATATTACATGTTAATTTATTTAATTGTAACTTGCCACATGTTACAAATATCCCCCTCTTGAGGAGAAGGCATCCAGCTCTGCAGTCAAACGGCGAGGAGGTGGCATCCTCGTCACTGCTAGTCAGTCCAGATGACGCGTAGCTCCCAACTGTATCCGAACCCTAATTGAAGACTCTAGGACAGGTGACGGTGAGATCCTGCAACCAAAACAGCCATGATTTAAAACCTCTAGATAGATTTCCCTAAGGTACGCAAGCCTCTGATCATACCGTGGGGCTCAATACGGTGGTCCAGCTTGCATCAATTGCCGTGATTGAAGGAAAAAGTGATTTAAGGGAGACCAGCAGTAGAGAAGGAGGTGTCTCTGGGAATACATCGTATGTAAACATCAACACTGATTAACAGACAGGACGAACTCTCAAAACAACCTTGCATGAGAGCTGTTGATACAAAGCTCAGTCTGGGTTAGCAAATTCTGGGTGCAAGCGCACCACACCACCTAAAGTCTTGATTCCACCATAGTAATGGGGATATGGTGGGGGCATCCCAAGTAGTTTACGCCTGAGAGCGTAGTCTTCACATGACATCTCTTGGTCGAAGTGGAGCAGATATACACATTCTTGGAGTCAAATAGGCATAGCACAAATTTATGGCAAAGTCTTATACACTTACATAAGTCGACATACGACACAAAAAGTCTTGGAGGCTAGATATTGACTTGGTGAGGGGGACGGGAGGGGGGCTCAAATGATTTTAGAATGCAATCATGTAAACAATTAAATATTTAACATTGCTGATCAGTATGAAACTATGACATATTTACCAGAACATAAAATTTAAACAAAACTTAAACACACGTTAAGGAGTTCAATTGACAGATAATACCACAATCTTGAGGTGGATGACGTGAGCACTACGGACCAAAGAGGGGTCTGCTACCTCTATCAATAAGACCAACACAGGTGTGAGGCTTTTTTGCATGGATCACGGGCCACACCATTTACAAGCCAGTTTAGCTGAAGATTGCAGAGTTCTGTGAAAAACGTATATACACAACGACATGAGAATACGTCCTCGATTAAAAGTGGAAGCTACCTTTATTGGCGATCTTTCCAAGTCCGCAAACGCCAAATTGCATTTTTTAGAATACGGGTGGTCATAAGAATCAGACAAAAGTGGGTCAACAAATTTAAGGTGAAAATTGTTGAGTTTTTTAACTTTATTATTTTAATATTAATTTACTCACATTCATCACAATATAACGTTATATTATATACAAAACAAAATTTTAAAACATTTTATGAATCGATTAGTTTAAGTAAAACGTAATTAAATGTATAGGTATATAAAGTTTTGTAATAAAATTTATGTTTTAATTGTTTTGCACATGATCATCTTAGTTTTATCACTTATTTGGTTAAAATTCAAATTAGTGATGTAGTAATCAATGTCATTGAGATTTACATTTCTCGCAGATAATAACATGGCGATACTTGCATATTACCTTCTCACAACTTTCACAAGATTTAGTTGTTTTCTCTCTTTATTCCTGGGACATATTTCACACCATGTCTTTAATTTCTTAGGAAAAGTTTCTTGAGGTTATTTTTAATACTTCACGAACTTTCTCATGTTAGTCACAATCTCTTTTGGCAAGGTTTTAATGGTACTCCTATGATCCTGGACCAAATCCAGAGTCAATCTCCTCATAATCTTTCACCTAACATAGATTTATTTTGTATTTCCATGAAATATTATTTGAGCATTGATACAACTAATGTTCATTAAGGCGAAAACCAAATTGAGTGTCCACGGATTGTTCTTTCTTGACACAGAATACGAACAGTACTTTCATCAACAGTATTCACCCCACCCTTGGATGAATTATACGAATAGAGGCTATAACTTTAGACTTATTTGCATATCCAGTGTTGAGGTCAATAGTTTTATAAAAATGCATGGTTGATAATAACAGTACCATCTTTCCTTCTTTTGGGCAGTATGAAACATAAGTATTATTGTTTTTCCCAAAACCAAACACACTAAAAGATTATTCTTTGATTTTCATCGAATAAGTTCTGAAGTCATTTAAAGAGTCCCAATAATGGTAAATTTATTTTCTTTTGGAATTTCTTTGGCAAGTGGTACGCTACAAAACAATTATCTATAGTGATGTTCCATCCAGTCAAAGATATGGGATGAATCAACCTCTTTATATCCTCACTAGGAGAGCTATTCCCTTGGTAAGGACCCTCGGGTTGTTGCTCAGCAGGAATTTTTATTTGATTAACAAAGTACATTCTAGACTCTACTGGTGCAAATATTTCCCTTCCATACTATGGGGGCTTAAGCTTGAAGAACTTACTAAACATACATCTTCCACAAATGGCATCGAGCTTGTCATCAATTGTAACATATTCACTTACATTATTGGTATACTTACTTTTGCAGTTAAGTACATATTTGTCAAACCATTCACGAATGGGTGCAATTCTATTTGTTTCCTTTCTCTGAGAACGATAGTTTGTATCTTCAAATCTGATGCACTGTCACAGGAATTTGAACTGTTTTTGAGAAATGGGATGAGGAAACATCTTGATGTCTGTTCCATCTTTAACCCATAAATCATCTGTGTTGAGATGGGAGGATTTTAAAACTCCAGCCTTGAACATTAGTATAATAAGGGATTTTATCATACCTTCATTATTTGCATTATCATTTCTTTCTTTTGTATGGTTTTCTATAATTGTGTCATTGTACATATTGAGCTAGCTTCTATCATTACTATCATGTCTTTACTAAAAAAAATCTGTAAATTTATTTGTGAATCATCCTGTCTAGCCTCGCCTTTTACACTTGGTATATGCGTTTAAAAATTACGAACTTATGTGTTGACATATTTAGGACATGTAGACATATTTCCAACGTGTGATGCCATCTTTTACAGAAAATAAATGCTATGGAGCTCCGCATGGACTTTATCACTCTATAGTTTAAAAATTGAGATATTTACTCAAAACTCGTAATATATGTGAAACGAAATAATATAAAATAGTAAAAACAATCATAAATTGCACTATACTTATTTGAAAAAATTTTGAGTCTCACTTTTAAATTTTAGAATTTTATTTTAAAAGAATAATTAATGTCTTCATTTATATATTAGGACCAATAAAAATATCGTTAATAGGTTCACAAGGGTCAACACTTCTAATTAAAATGTCGACTTGCAATTAGTCTTCAGGTAATTGCATGGATATTAAATTCCTCATTTGTATATATTTGAACTATAAAAAAGGTAAACATTGACTATTGAGTTTAAAATAATAGATATAGATCATTGCTGTAAAAATATTTCCTCTAATAAGTTAAAGGAAAACGAACATAAGCTAATTGAGAGACTTACTAATATTTAACTACTCTACGGCTCTAGAAAATGATAGCGTTAAAACATAAATAGTATCCCTGTACAACTAAATCTCACAAAATTATATTAATACATCTGTTAATATCTCAGAAACTAATGGTTATAGGTTTTATAAAAATATATTTCAAAACAAAAGTTCTTATTTTTAATAGTGCTACAATTTTGCAGTGATAAATTATTTAGTGTCTCAAATAGTTGCGGAGATATGGACATTTAGGCTTCTGCCCTAAAAGTAATTTTCACGGAAAAATGAAAATATCCAATTTGTTTATAAACTTTATCAACGCCTACATACAAATTTTAATCAAAAACGTTAGAGCCGATTTTGATAAAAAGTTTTCTCTTTTCCCCCTTGAGTAAATTACTCTTAATTTTATGATTAGACTGACACATAGACAGATCACATTGCAAAAACAACTTGTTAGGGTTTGGAGGGTCATGAAAAGTTGACATCCATCAATATCTCAGCTTAGATTTTTTTTACGGTCGCAATACTTCACCTTTAGTGTTCTAAATGTTTAAATACGTATAAACTTATTTACGTATAGCTTGAAAATTAGTATTGGTTTTATAAAAATGTGTTTCAAGTAAATTATATTTATTATAAATAGCTCTACATATTTTCAATGATAAGTAATTTCATATCTCAAAGAGTTACGGAAATATGTCAAAAAATAAGAATTTACGAGACTGGCTCTTCTCTATATATAATTCAACCAAACCAAATATTACTACCGATTGAAAAAAGAAGCAGTTCCACGAGTCCAGCTTGATTCTGAATTGGAAAGATTGATTCCACATTTATGTGGAGGGTGAATAAGGAAAGGTTCTGGCGTTTACGTGGAAGGAAAGTGGGAAAACATTTAGTGATAACTACCAAAAGTACACCTTGGCAGGTATTAAAATCTCCCAACCTCGCCTAACACAGACTCGAATCCTGATATTTTTCGTCCGGTGCTTCATGATCTCTAGTTGTCAAACCTGAGAGAATAATGTGATGTTTCAAATTAAGCGCACCCGTTCGGTCCATAGAATATGTTGTGACAGAAAGTTGCTGGCAATATACAACTTTGCCGGAATAAATAGTAAAGAGCACAGACGGTTAAATGTTAAGCTTTATTGCTTACACACGTGTGATTAATATAGCTTTAGCAAGTATAGTATATGAACATACAGGAGGAATAAGTATACTATTACTATTATTTCACTGCTTAAATATTTGTTTATAATTTTAATTAAATTTGATTTAAAGTAAGGTGTCACACAAACACACCCAGGCCAAATCGACACATTTTAGCACAGTGTCTTTCTACCTTGTTCGGGTTATATGCTTATATACTATCTTCGCTAACGGATTGATAATTGGGAGGTTTGAGCCCGCTTTTTATAGAGGAAGAGTGTAAAACACCCCTAGGTTTCCTGACAAAGATTTGAACCTCAAACTCCTTACCTACTTATTACGCTAACAGATTGATAATTGGTAAGCATAGATTTATACGCTGATGAAGTAATCTATAATATTGAGTACTATGCCGTGGATTTATTTGTTTAGTTTACCCTGAATATTTATTTAATTTCATAATGTCTGTTTACACAAACACACACAGCCTCCCATCGTTCTACACGTCTAATATTTATCACAAGAAAGAAGTAGGGCTGAATAAATTAGATTTACAAAGGGACTGTATCTCCAGAGTTGGAAGTGAAAAACTATTTATGAAAGTTTACCCCAAAAAAATAACTTTCTGTGAGATCAAAGCGCAACATCCCCCATAACCTGTACCTAAAACGGAAACTCAAACGTAATTACCTGGTGGTATGGCACACATATTATTTATAGATCACACCAACTCGACAAATTTTAGCACCGCGTCTTACTACCCATTCGATTTATGCACTTAATTACTAATTACGCTAACGGAATAGGAATTGGGAAGCTTGAACGCGCATTAACTACCCCCCCCCCCCGAGTTCACCTGATTGAGATTCAAACCTCTAGATTCCCCCTGACCTTTGTGGTCAAGCTAAACACGGATTGTTTGTGCCTATATGTGACTTAACAAATTTTCCTATTAAACAAAAAATATTTGTAGACCATAAAGAGTAGTGAATTTCAGTGGGGCGGGGGAACGGTGCCACTATTCGTCCGGAAAATGTTATAAATACATTAATCCCCTCGGATGCCTTATTAAACGGATAGGTAATAATTATATGTATTAAAATGTTGCAAACTCTGTAGGAGAAAATGCTACTAATAAAGACATATAAATATTGTTTGATATATTATTCATGTAAATATTTATAATATATTATATTCATTTTTAGTGTACCTGCTTGAGGAGCTCCAGTTAAATAACAATAATAATGTAAATATATTAATACAAAACTTGAGAGTTTAGTTAAAGATGTTTAATTAAAGAATCCCCGTTTTATTATTTTAATCTTCATTATTGGCAGTCGACGGTATATTCTGATAAAATTATATATAATAAAGACTCTCTGTTACCACATGAAACATTATAAAAATATTATATTACTTTAGTTTGTTCTCTCACCGATGATTATAAGAAAGATAAATCTTTGAAATTATTTCTGAAAATGTATTCATCCTTAACAATATTTTGAATCAAAGCTTTAAGTTACATTATAAGAAAAGATTAAATATCTCATCAGCACACAACTGACTTAATACTATGTGTGAAGTAGATATACGGTGAGTTTTAAAACATTTATGATTTATATCAGCTCATGAAAGCTTATGAAATAATCTGAATTTAGAATATATCTGTATGTGTGTTCAGGATGTTCTTACCTAAATAAATCAAATTGAGATCAGCAGAAAGGCAAATTTTTTCAGATTTGTGATGACTGTAATGACTTTCCTGCTTTTTTAATGATCGAATGTGATTTCAGATAGCGTCCTTTAGGTAATCAGAAGAGGCAATAGGCTTAGTTTTATGTTTCCCCTTCTTTTCACATAGTGACTCTCCACATGTAAGTACCTCTTGAAACTTCTGTATTATACGAGGAGTTATTTTATAAACATGACACAACATTTTTTGACAAAACTTGTAAGCTTTATCTGATGGTACTGAAAGAAAGTAATACAAACTGCAATATCTAAAAGAATCTGCTTCTTCAACCTCTCTTCTTTTAATATCCTAAAATTTGACAGAGCTTTGTCCTAATAATGCTGTCTACTGATCAGAATTCAAAGAGTAGAAGACTTTGACAATCTGTGTTTCACGTCTAATGTTATTTGTTTATATTCATAAGAGCATCTGTATATATATTCCTGAAATCCCATAAGAGTAATAATGCTGTCAGAGCACACGCTATGTTGTGTCATTATACGTTATGATCTAGATTTATGTTACTTAAACTCTTCAATATACAAAAGTTAGATCTTTTGATTAACAAATTAGACATGCTATTGATAATCTACCGTTTTATGTAGGGGAACATATTTCATAGGTGTAAAAGAATAAAATAGGTATCAAAACTGGATTTATTATACATTTGACGTAAAAAGGTGATATAGGGGTTACAATAGTTATGATAGGGCTTAACAATTCCAAAAACATAAGAGCTACCTGTAGCACGGGAGAATAACGTGTCCAAGACGACACGGCAACTGTCAAATGGAAGTCAAGTAGTTAGAGGATATATAATTCCAAAACAGCCAAGCTAGCGACAGACTTCAACCAGAAAGGTCTATAAAGAGAATAAGGAGAGCTAGTAACTTGTAAAGATATAACAGGAAATCCTATAGTTTCAGAGTTACTAGGTTAAATGTCGGCCAAACTACCTAGCTTGACTTGACAAAGGAATGACATATTAAATAATAAACGGTAAGATGACTTTAGGTCAGTTACACTAGTCGATGACTAACAAACAGGTGTCCACAAAGAATTGTACTATGGCTGGTCCTTTCCCAGTGTGTACTGCCAGAGCACTCAATAGTAAATTTATACCATTACCCACTCCCTGGGGTGTACATCAAATCTAGTACACACTAACTTTAAACACTTGGACTAATGAAGTGACAACAAGGGGCAAATGAAAATACTATATTTGCGGGCAACTATAAAACACTAACCGTGTTCAGCACTTTGTACACCCAAAATAGTAACACAGAAAATGGGGTGGCAACAGGAATGCTATTAGATACTGACCTAGCTAGGTCCTCAAATAAAGGCATTAGATAACCTGCTTGTAGCCACACAAAATTTGAACACGTGAGAATGACGCTCACGGTGCAATGACATATAGTGAAGTCATGAGGACTTAAAAAGAAATAAAGAACTCACGGAGAAGAGGAAGCTTAAAGTAAGATCCTAATAAAACATAATCATATATATTAACTCAACAAGTCTGAAGGACTTGTAAACTTAATTGTAATTGCGACAAATTAAACTGAGTCCAAAGGAGATAGAAAAGAAAACATAGTCATATGGACTAACTCTACAAGTCTGAAGGACTTGGAAACATAATTGTCCTTCTGATAAATTAAACTAAGTCCTAAGGACATAGACAATACAACATAATCATATGGACTAACTCAACAAGTTTGAAGGACTTGGAAACTTAATTGTCGTTCCAACAAATTAAACTAATTCCGAAGGACATAGAAAAGAAAACATAGTCATATAGACTAACTCTAAAAGTCTGAAGGCCTTTGAAACATAGTTATCATTGCGACAAATTAAACTTAGTTCGAAGGAGACAGAAAAGAAAGAGGCGTTTAAAGGGGTTTCCGGAGTTGTATTCAAGTTCACAAGCCCCAACAAAAAAGTGGACGTTGTCTCTTCTTCACCAAATTTACAGCTGCTGACTCTTTCAAGTCGACTAAGCCTACAGCTCGGTTTCGATCCTCAGACTAATCTGATCAAAGTGTCAAACTCACCGTACGCTGCCAACATTCACCTAGGCTTGACCTCAAAAATGTACATCTACACGGATATCGTCGATCCTCAGCCCGTGGGTAGCATCGTGGCACATCTGTTACGTATCGTCGGTTACAACAACGTAATCTATCTCTATGGCATACATAAGCAGTAAGGGAGTTTGTGCTATTCAGCGACACACCCCATTAATCACCATTTTAATGGATTCTGAGATGACAGGATGGGGTGAGGGGGAGGGGGGATGGGTGTTTAGTAAGGGTTGTAGCACATGATGGAGGGGATGGAGCACCTGGGTGCGGGGAGGAGTGGGGAGACTATTTTACGGTGGCACAGGCATTAATCCTGTTTTTTATGGATTCTGAGATGACAGGCTAGACATGTGGGGGAAGGGTTGGAGCCCTCGATTGCGCGACACGGGTGAGGGAGTGAAGGGTGGAGGGGGTTGGGGAGAGGGATAGAGGAGCACCTGGGTGGAGTGGGAGACAAAAAATATTTTTTTGGTGCGGGGTTCTGAGAGGGTTGATGTGTGTGGATGGAGGACTTGGGGGAGGGGGAGGGGTGAGGGGCAGAGGACACGACTGGGATGCGCGGAGGGCTAGGGATGGCTGAGAGGGGGGCGGGGGAGACTAGCATACGGGGAACAGGGTTTTCTCTCCCCCCTCTCTCTCCCAGGAAACAACCTGGATATGACAAGTATTATTCTCCCTTGCTCTCTCTCTCTCTCTCGGTATGGAACACCCGGGTGGAGGGTTATCTCTCGCATCGTGACGTAGCGTTTAAACCCCATGGATAGGGTTGTAAGGTGTCCCACACGGTAAAGTGTGTCGCGGGGGGCTTGACCTAGTGACTACGGTGCACAGCTGCTCTTGAAAGAGCCGTACATTAACATAACAGTCAAGGTATTAGAACATAAATTTCTTCCCAAGTGACATGCTTAGAATCATAATACTTAAGTAGTTTTCACATTGAGGGTCTAGATCTGGGTACTTTGTGGGAGGGGGGGAGGCGTGGCTTGGAGCCTATAAATAAGGGTGGTCAGCCTTTTTTTGTTGAATCATTAACCGGTAGCTATATTAGCCATGGCGTCAGAATTTGTGGCCGCATTTTTGACGGAGGTGGGATGTAATGAGATACTTCCACGTAAATTGACAGAGTTGGAGATAGGCCACGCGTACCGTATTTCTTCAATAAAATCGGTAAATACTCGATTCGGTCGTCGTATACTTACTGTACTCGATGCCAAGTATCAAGTTTGGCTGCCGCGAAGATTTTCGACGCTCACCGATCTTCAGATAGAGGATATCTCGAAAGCGGGTCTGCTACTTGTCTACAAAGGTCTCTCTACCGCCACCAAAACAGCCATCCTGAACTTTGAAGGTAAGTGTATAAGTGTATAAGTGTTAAGTGTCTAAGTGTCTAAGTGTCTAAGTGTCTAAGTGTCTAAGTGTCTAAGTGTCTAAGTGTATAAGTGTATAAGTGTCTAAGTGTAGTGTTAAGTGTCTAAGTGTCAAGTGTTAAGTGTCTAAGTGTATAAGTGTTAAGTGTATAAGTGTATAAGTGTATAAGTGTATAAGTGTATAAGTGTAAGTGTTAAGTGTGTAAGTGTGTAAGTGTGTAAGTGTGTAAGTGTTAAGTGTATAAGTGTATAAGTGTATAAGTGTATAAGTGTATAAGTGTAAGTTTAAGTGTATAAGTGTATAAAAGTGTATAAGTGTATAAGTGTATAAGTGTATAAGTGTATAAGTGTATAAGTGTATAAGTGTATAAGTGTATAAGTGTATAAGTGTATAAGTGTATAAGTGTATAAGTGTATAAGTGTATAAGTGTTAAGTGTGTAAGTGTGTAATGTAAGTGTGTAAGTGTGTAAGTGTGTAAGTGTGTAAGTGTGTAAGTGTGTAAGTGTGTAAGTGTATAAGTGTATAAGTGTATAAGTGTATAAGTGTATAAGTGTATAAGTGTATAAGTGTATAAGTGTATAAGTGTATAAGTGTATAAGTGTATAAGTGTATAAGTGTATAAGTGTATAAGTGTATAAGTGTATAGTTATTATCCCTATCTCTATCTTGAGCTAGTTCTATCCAGTCCACCTCATTACTTCCCTATCGCTATCTTGAGATAGTTCTATCCAGTCCAACTCATTACTTCCCTATCGCTATCTTGAGATAGTTCTATCCAGTCCAACTCATTACACCCTATCGCTATCTTGAGATAGTTCTATCCAGTCCAACTCATGTGTGTGCATGTTAGGATAGCCGTACTTAATCAATGAATTGTTTTCAGGTTAAATGTGAATAGTTACACCCGTATGTGTGCGTGTGTGTGTATGTGTGTGTTAGGATAGCCGTACTTAATCTAAGTGACACTAAATATAAGTTACTTATTCAACATGAATTACGTGAATAGGCCTAATCAGGCTTAAAAAAATTAAACAAATCAAGGAAATATGACCTTAAATTCCAAAACTACAGAGGTTCATGAACAGATATTATGTAATTATGAGCATTATATGTAACAAAAAAAAAGATGACATGTCATCAAAATTTAGGTCTTGGTGGTTACATTTACGGTGAACCGGGACAACAGCATCCCTTCAATTGACACTCAATAATAAACCTGGTGAACCTAGAGGTCCTGGCTTCAATCCTCGGTCCTGGCCAATAATCAACGAATGAATTGTTTACATCATTAACTAACAATACAAGGTTCAAACCTCACTTCCTAGGATAATTGTGTTTAATCTATTCCTCGTAAGACCTAAGTCAATAATCATTGAATTGTTTTCAGGTTAAATGTGAATAGTTTAAGTACATTTTCCTCACGGTTAGTAATGCTTTAAAGGAATAAAAAAAACACACCTACTTGAGTCGTTTTTTGAAAAGAGTTTAAACAGACATTTTCCACTCTCTTTTAACAGAAGGGATCCGGGGGTTTAATAAACCTAGAGGTCCTGGGTTCAATCCTCGGTCCTGGTCAATAATCAACGAATGAATTGTTTACATCATTAACTAACAATACAAGGTTCAAACCCCACTTCCTAGGATAATTGTGTTTAATCTATTCCTCGTAAGACCTAAGTCAATAATCATTGAATTGTTTTCAGGTTAAATGTGAATAGTTTAAGTACATTTTCCTCACGGTGTGTTAGGCTAACTGAACTTAATCTAAGTCAATAATCTTTGAATGAGTTTAAAAGAATTGTTTACTTCAACATGAATTATGAAAATAGGCCTAATCAGACCTAAAAAAAAATATGACCTTAATTAGGGCCTTGATGGTTACATTTACGGTGAACCGGGACAACAGCATCCCTTCAATTGACACTCAATAATAATAAACCTGGTAAACCTAGAGGTCCTGGGTTCAATCCTCGGTCCTGGTCAATAATCAACGAATGAATTGTTTACATCATTAACTAACAATACAAGGTTCAAACCCCACTTCCTAGGATAATTGTGTTTAATCTATTCCTCGTAAGACCTAAGTCAATAATCATTGAATTGTTTTCAGGTTAAATGTGAATAGTTTAAGTACATTTTCGTCATGGTTAAAGGAATATCGAGAATTTAACACGAGTGAATAGTTTAAACAGACATTTTCCACTCCCTTTTAACAGAAGGGATCCGGGGGATTTAAACACACTTTTTTTGTTACCTTCTTCTCTTCTCTTTTCTTCTTTAACGGAAGGGGGGCGAGGGTCGACTAGCTCCAGCAACAAAAAAAGAAACATTTAAACCTTTCTGTATTTACAGTAAACTAAAAAAATATCACAAACAGCTTTCGTAGAAATCTTCCATACTACCTAGGGAATAATAAGGTTATATTTTTTTAGAGGAAATGTGTACAAATTTGAGTGGTTAGAGAGACTAGAAAAACCATTAGGTTAAAACCATCCTGGGCGAGAGTCGAACCTTGACCCTCCCAATACGAGAGTAAGGCAGTGACTGATGGTCTAGGGAGGTAAGGTGTCAGACTTTTTTTATGATTACTCATCACAGTCGTTCCTGTTTGTTTGTTTACAGCTGTCTCGAGCCCACTGGGGACTGTAGCTGAATGAAGAGGAGGCTAAATGGCAGAACCAGCAGCTAAAAGAGCCCGCTTTTCTTCTTCTTCTCCGCCAGCCATTATTATATCTCGCCAAATAAATGGAAATAAAGTGTATACTCTCCGTGAATTAGCCTCGAATGAGCAACTTTTAATTAATTATCTAAAACGTGATATCACAACACAAGTATATAAAGCATACATTGAGCATACACCAGGGTTGATTAAGACCTCGAGCGTTTTGATACTCGGACATGAGGATATTGATAGACAGATCCGGACACTTTTGACTCAGTCACATGACTTAGGTACGGGATTTACCAGTTTAGACTTTACCTGGAACCGTTAGGTCTCTCATTGAAACTTATTGAGCAGGCGTACACCCGCCGTATAAAAACCTATTCTATCACTAACGAATTGCCTTACAAGGACCCTGTCCAGTTTCTTGTCGCGTGCGGGGGTATATACGTAAAGACGGTAGAAGAAACAATTGCAAATGACTCGATAAAGGTAAATTGCAGCCTCATTTGCGAGTTTAGACATCCTACCGAGGGTAGAATTGAGAAAGGGTATTTCAACTCTAGTCTATGCGGTATATTTAGCACTACAAACTTGGAAGAGTTATATGAAAATAATGTAGTTTTCCCCCTCCTTGCTCAAATTGAAGGTTTTGTTTCTAGAGACTCGGGTTGGATGTATGACGGTACATTGGAGATGAGAATAAATCTCTCTAAAAACACGGTTTTCACGATCGGGGCTCGGGTTCAAATCCCTGAAAATATAGCCAACCGTAAAGCATTGGTAAATGTGGAATGTGAAGAAGGTCATTGCTTCCCCGTATCTGTTTTATCAGCTATTTTTGAGCCGACAGGGAGAGCTCAACGTTTATCCTCTTACCCTAATTTTCGAGACGTGTTGAATCTGGACGGGATCCCCTCTCCTTTCCAAATGAGATATATCGAGCGTTTTGAAAAGCTTAACGATATATCTATAAATGTGTACACTGCAAAGCATGATGGGAGTGACTCTTATATTGATACAGCTGACACCTCTAAAAAACTAGTAATTGTTCCCGTACATGTCAGTGCTAAAGAGCGTGCTAGACATGTACATTTATTCATGATAAGAGTTCACGGGGCAGAAACTTATCATTTCAGCTGGATTAAAAATCTGTCACGATTAATAAACTCTCAACTACCGCGAGCGTCTAGCGGAGGACGTAGATACTTTTGTGATAGATGCCTGTCCGCTTTTTTGACTGAAAACAAACTCACAAAACATAAAGAGACGTGTATAAAATTCAACGCGGTAAGGAGTACATTCCCTCAAGGGGAAGATAAATTCCTCACGTTCACTCAGTATAAGCAGCAGGAGAAAACAGGTTTTATCGTATATGCAGACCTGGAGAGCCTACTTATGCCTATAGAGACGAGTGATCCCGACCCAAAATTTTCTTATACTGAGAATGTTCAACGTCATGTAGCTTATTCTGTAGGAATGTACGTTAAATGTAATTTTGACGATAGTCTCTCAGAGTACCGTCATTTCACGGGAAAAGATTGTACTGACCAATTTGTTGAGGCGCTCATAGATACTGCGAAGCGTGTACTAGAGCATTATAGTACGTTGTACCGATGAAACCGTTAACTCCTGCTCAAAGAGACGCTCATAATACAGCCTCTCATTGCCATATATGTGAAAAGCCCTACAAGAATGATGATATTCGGGTTATGGATCATTGTCACTTGACTGGACTTTACCGAGGGAGTAGTCATGCAGGGTGTAATATTAATTACAAGAACCCGACTCACCTGAGCGTAGTAATTCATAACGCACGTTGCTACGATAATTTTTTCCTTCTAGAATCACTCGTTGAACGTAGAGAAACTGATCCGTTCACGGGAGAGAGCGTTCTCATCAATCCGGGAAAAGTCAGAGTTATTGGAGAGACTATGGGAAGATTCAAAGTAATCATGAAATATATTCGGTGCGGGTTTGGAGGGATCACGATTAAAATTATAGATAGTTTCAGTTTTCTATGTACTTCCCTAGAGAAATGCGTATCTTACCTCGAACCCGAGCAACTTAAAATCACCCGTAAGTGCCATCCCGAGGATGAACGCTTCAAATTAGTCACACGAAAAGGAGTGTTCCCCTATGATTATATTGATTCATTCGAGCGGCTTGACGAGACTCAGTTACCGAGCAAAGATAAATTTTACAACACGCTCACGGATAGTCATATCTCTCAGGTAGACTATGATCACGCCTGTAAGGTTTGGCGAGTATTCGAATGTAAGAATCTTTGGGACTATTCGAACCTCTACCTGTACACGGATGTAACTTTACTAGGGGACGTCTTTGAGAACTTTCGTGATCTCTGCATGAAGACGTATAGGCTCGATCCCGGATGGTCCCTTACAGCTCCCAGTCTAGCGTACCAGGCTCTATTGAGAATAACCCGGGTACGGCTCGAATTAATCGATGATGTGGACACTCATCAATTCATTGAGGGAGCTATCCGCGGAGGGATATGTTTTGTGGCTAATCGTCACGCTGTAGCGAATAATCGCTATATGGACGCGTTTGATCCTTCCAAGCCAGAGTCCTACATTGTCTATCTGGACGTAAATGGACTCTATTCATTTAGTATGCTGTCCTCACTTCCCTATGGAGAGTTCAGGTGGCTCAAAGAAGAAGAAATTGCTCGATTGGACGTGCTAAAAGTAGAGGATGATGCGGATACGGGCTATATCTTGCAGGTAGATCTTGAATACCCGCAAGATGTACACGACGCTCATTCTGACTTGCCGTTCTGTCCTGAGAAAGGGATTCCACCTGTAGGGAAACATGAGAAACTGTTAACAACTTTAGCTGATAAGACCGGGTACGTCATTCACTACCGTCATCTAAAGCTATGTTTAGCGAACGGGTTGAAACTGACGAGAGTTCACCGTGTTCTCAGTTTCAAGCAAGCGCCGTGGATGGCTCCGTATATCAGGTTGAACGCCGAAATGAGGAGTAAAGCGAGTAATCAATTTGAAAACATGTTTTTCAAACTGATGAACAATGCCGCATTCGGTCGCCTCATATCTAACAAGAGGGCATACCGTACGATAAAGATAGCTACCAGGTGGGATGGGAAATTTGGAGCGGGTAACCTCATAGCCAGTCCAAACTTTAAAAACCGCTCGATAGTGTCAGAAAACCTAGTCATTATCGAGATGGAACCGCAAGAGATTTACTTTGATATGCCTATCTATGCGGGATTCGCCATTTTGGAAATCTCGAAGGTAGTCATGTACGGTCTGCATTACCAGGTTATGATCCCTGCCTTCCCCCAAGGTACGTTAAAACTTCAATACACTGATACTGACTCACTTCTCTACTACATGACTGTTGAAGATGCATACCAGAGACTTGCCCTGTTAGCTAATGAGTACCTGGACACCTCCACCTACGGACAAGACAATGTTTACAGGATGCCCGTAGTGAATAAAGGGGTGCTCGGTAAACTAAAAGACGAGACTCGAGGTCAGATCATCACTGAGTTCATTGGTTTACGTCCTAAACTCTATTCATTCTCGGTACAAGGGGTTGGGGAAACTCTCAAGGCTAAAGGAGTGAAGAGTAGTGCGTTAAGAACGCTTTCATTAGAGGATTATCGTAATTGTTTGACAGATGAGACGATAGTCATGAAAGAGGCTCATTCGATAAGAGCAGTAGGATTTAAACTGTACACACAAAAATTCAATAGAGTCGCTTTATGCTCTATCGACGATAAAAGATATAGAGTACCGGGAACTGTCAATACTCTTCCGTGGTCCCATTACTCAATCAGACCGTCAACTCTATAGGGTGACAGTGCGTCTATGTGAAAAAAATCATAAGTGATTAGAACTAAAAAAAAAAAATATTCACGTCCAGTACTCTATAGTGTTAATGTATAAATATTCATGTTCTGTAGTGTAAGTGATTAAAAAATATTCACGTCCTGTTCTCTATAGTGTAAGTGATTAGTGTTAATGTATAATTTCAAGAACTATAACTTGAGAAATTTAGTATATATCTATGTGTTTTAAATCTTTATATTCATTAAATAAAAAACACAATTTCAAGAATTATAACTTGTATCTATGTGTTTTAAATCTTTATATTCATTAAATAAAAACAACATTTTCAAGAACTATAACTTGTGAAAAAAACAACTAATTTAGTATGTATCTATGTGTTTTAAATCTTTATATTCATTAAATAGAATTAATTATGAATGGTGTTTTTTTTCTTTATTTCTTTCCTTCCCTCCATCCGCCTCCTCTCTCCCTCATTGATTAAATAATACAATGGAAGTTATAATCAATAATTCTTTATTTAAAAAAAACTATTACAAGATTCATACGTTTAAGGCTAATTATATTAAACATTTATTTTCAATCATTAAAAGTTAAAATCATTAGAACTTAAACTTTTTTTTCAGTCATTAAAAGTTAATTAAACATTTATTTTTTCCAACCATTGATTATAATCAATAATTCTTTATTTTTAAAAAATCTATTACAAGATTCATACGTTTAAAGCTAATTATATTAAACATTTATTTTCAATCATTAAAAGTTAAAATCAATAGTACTTAAACTTTTTTTCAATCATTAAAAGCTAATTAAACATTTATTTTTTCCAATCATTGATTAAATATAAAAGTTAAAATCAATAGTACTTAAACTTTTTTTTCAATCATTAAAAGTTAATTAAACATTTATTTTTTTCAATCATAGATTAAATAATACAAAGAAAGTTATAATCAATAATTCTTTATTTTTTTAAAAATCTATTACAAGATTCATTCGTTTAAAGCTAATTATATTAAACATTTATTTCTAATTTTCACTAAAGTTAATTACATTAAACGTTTATTTTTAAAAGTTAATTAAATAAAACATTTATTTTCAATCATTAAAAGTTATAATCATAAAAAGTTAATTAAACATTTATTTTTTCCAATCATTGATTAAATAATACAATGAAAGTTATAATCAATAATTCTTTATTTTTTAAAACATTTATTCTCAATCATTAGTACTTAAACTTTTTTTCTTTCAATCATTAAAAGTTAATTAAACATTTTTCCCCAATCATTAAAAGTTAAAATCATTAGAACCCTATTACAAGATTCATACGTTTAAAAGTTAATTACATTAAACATTTATTTTTCAATCATCATTTAAACTCTATTACAAGATTCATACGTTTAAAGTTAATTACATTAAACATTTATTTTTTCAATCAATAAAAGTTATTTTTTTTCTAATCATCGTTAATTCTTTTACAAGATTCATACATTAAACATTTATTTTTCAATCATCATTTAGAACACAATTACAAGATTCTTAATTATGGATGGTGTGTGTTTTTTTCATTATTTCTTCCTCTCATCGATTAAATGATACAAAAAACTATTACAAGATTCAAACATTAATTCTTGTGATAAACGAGGACTTACGCTTCCTCCGACTCCTCTCGAGGCTTCTTCTTTGCAGGCTCCATCTTCTTTCCGAGCTTACGTTTAGAAGCATCTGTAGTTTTCTTCTTCCGTCTGGTCATGTCAACCTCGTCTTGACCGCAGACGCATGATAACTTATTGAAATCTATGTACTCTTTATACTCGTTTATCAGGGCTATCATATGAAGCAATGCTGGAATAACCGAACTCGTATCGTTCCGCATCGCACTTTTGGTCAGATCGCAAAAGTTTTGACCAATCAGACTTAAAATTCTTAAACCATTCGCAGAGCACTCAGACATTTTAGCAGGGTTTGTCTAGTCCGTACTTGACCCTATCGTCACCGATAACGCTCTGTAGTCGAGACATCCTCTCACTTCCTTTAATAGTCGAGAACAATTAGGTCTTTCCTCTTTATGATGTCATCTTGCTTACATCACTGCTTGAAGGGTTATAGCGAACCACTCTATCGTGAATGATGAGACAAAACGCCTTGGTATTTACAGGGATATTTTCCTCCGTCTCGAACGTTATACGACACGTCACCATACCGTCCTTGAGAGTATCTTCCTGTCGGCTGGCATCGAACACAACGATGGGAGCGTGAGACTTGAAATGGGAAGGATCAAGTAAAGGTAAAGAGGCGCTCGTTCCGTAGTACGAAGTCTGGAAATTGGCGTAGTCTTCGTATAATTTCGAGAAGGAATCCTGTCTAAAGTTCAAGTTCATATCCTCATAAGGGTACATGTTAGAATTTAGATAGAGTTTAGCATTACGTAAATTACAATGGTCAAAAATACTTCTATCTGCTGCCGTCGTATTGTTCCGTCCGGTCTGAAGCGCGAAAACAACGTAACGAGGTTTCTCCAGCAAAGTTGACGTTTTCACGGTCCAATCATGTTGATTAGAGGTGGGCACGTTAGGGTACTCGTACAATTCCCAAGTACGGAAAGGTAGCTCGATGATCCTCCCGCTCTTGATGAAATTAAGCAGGTTGAGACGATTAATATCATCAGTCTTTATATGCGGTACAAGCCAAGATATTTTACTTAACTCAATCCTAGAGGGTGTCTCTGCAGCAGGAGGTGGGGCTCTTTGTAAAGCGTTGTTGTCGCTGGTGGAACGAACTAGCACCAGCTCTTGTTTCGCGTTGATCAGTATTCGGGAATAGTCTTCAACGAATCCTAGTATGAGACGTAAAGGGATGCATACGTCAAAGATACCTGTTTCAGCATGTACGTGAACTCCTTCAAATCTCCAACCGGCGTTTGAAAAATGAGTCTGCCAACCATTCCTTATAGATAGATAGTTTTTAAGTTGAGTCGAAATACCCACATCTCTCGATTGATCAATCTCTACCCCGTTGATCTCATAGGCAATTCTTGAGAATAGATGCAGTATTCCGTTATTAACAATTCTCGATGTGCTTCCAGGTTCTCCCGTATTCAAAAGTAGTCGACCTTTGATATGTAGCAGAGAGCGATGAGGTAGGGTGCATAACCCTTCTTGTTGGATAGATATCCTAAGCTCGTTCCCGTTAGCTAACGGCCCGGGAATATACGAGGCGTAGGAATGATACTGGAAACTGGTCAGGGCTGTATCGAAAGCGGCAGACTCCCCAATGTTCAGAATATCCACAGCGTCATCCATTATTTTCGTAACGAGTAACCTAGACGTCTTAAATAGAGTTTATTGGCAGGTGTTAACGCTTTCACTGTCCTTCTCTCAATGTTTCGAGGAAGACTTCGTCGTCTTGTTTTATCTAGTACGAGTACCATCTCCAGCGAGTCGTTTCAGATGTAGACGTAGCGATATCGTCTCGTCTCTAAAGTTGACGATATCTCCTCGCTCGTCAACAAGTCGTACCGAGATAGACTCTATTACTCGCTTCGTTACCGGAAGGTAAATGATATTGTTAGGCGCTTCCACTATCTTATAGCCTGGTGGGACGGTCATGCTGAACTCGTGCAAGGTATGACTCGGTTCTCCGTTGACGTAAGTCCCGCTAGCGAGACTACATTCTACACGGATCACATTCACGTGAAGAATATTCACGGTATTGGTAGATATGTGCGTCTTCCTGCAGGAAGTATGACTGGGTCGAACCCTAGCAAGGATGCAAACGTACCAGGTCGGGTAAAGTCGATAGGTTTATTGCAAGTGATATAGCTCTTTAAAGTGCTAGGGTCACCGATAATCGAGAGCTTTACGTTACTCGGGACTTCCCTTCGTAAGAATCGATCCAACGCCTCAAGTTCATAGGTGCCTGGAGGGACTGTATACTCTTTACCGTCGCAAAAAAATTTATTATTACGTTCGTCAATGTTCGGTATGGAATTGAACGTGGCCAGATTGATCAGTCCGATGAACCATTCTTCTTCACGATTCTCTTCTCCGAGCAGGATATGCGGGAAGTAGTTCTCTGTCAGATTCGAACTCTGACCTGTCAGTGTAAGTGTCATAGACATATTTACTAAGTTCTAACGTCAACGTGAGTATTTAAGGAAAGCTAAACAAAGATGTCCGCATAAAACGGTCCCGTACTCTTGATACCGAGTATGATTATAGGTGATGGGTATTCCTCCGAGATATTGAACAAGTTCGAGCGGTGGTCTTAGATCACCGAAACTATCGAAGTAAACCGCCCGTTCACCGCTTTTCTTATACGCCACCCAATGCGTACCCTTACCACTATCATCGTCAAGATTGATGATGGCGTTCTCTATCTTCCAAGGAGGACCGTTAGGTAAAGCATCTCTCGCAAATACTCCTCTAAAGAAGGGGATTTTTAACTCGGCGGCGTACTTGCGCAGATCCGTTTCAGTAAGGGCACGTTTAGGTAGTCATTTTAATTTCGGGTAAGGCCGTAGATACATACCTTTCCCCATGGCGATAGCTTCGAGCGTACGATTATGTCTCTGAGCCTCGTTCAATTGTTTCGTATTCGCCTTAGCACTTTGTACGGCCTTGGTGATTCCTGCGGCTCCTCCGGCGACGGCTCCAAGCGCTGCGATCAAAGGTAGTATAGGTAGAATTCCTCCCTTCTTCTTACCACGTCTAGTAGTAGTAGTAGGACGCCGTTGACGACGTTGAGTTTTCTTCTTCTTCTTTAGACCTGAACCCATCTTGACTTTAGCTTTCATCGCGTTGGTGATTGCCCACGCAGCGGCTTTCTCGCTCAACTTCGAGTCTGGCGCGAGTAATCTTTTCCACGATTTCTCGATAAGTTCACGATCTGCAGTATGACGTCCTGCAAGATCTTTCACCTTGGAGTAGGCGATATCGTGTTCTTTACAGTGTCGATCTAACTCGTTTATTCCAGGATCACCCCGTTTCAATCGTTTTTCCAACTTTGTTCCCGGTCCACAGTACTGGTATCCAGGTATATGCGCTTCAAACGGTAGATTATTGATTATCTTATCCAACAAGCCTCCCCTCTTCTTCGTCGCATGACACGTACTGATTAGCATTTATATAGGTACGTCCATTATATAGATTAAGTAGTCGTCAACATGCGGTTCGAGAAACAGACAGACTCTTTAACTGTACACAACAACGATCATGATGAAGGAGGAGCTTTACCTCAGAGACACGGTACGTTGTTACCTGATACTATCCGCTGCATCATCTGTGGACCATCGAATTGCGGTAAAACCAACGCCATGATCAGTCTGTTGGAGGAACCTAACGGGCTACGCTTCAAGAACGTGTACGTTTACTCAAAATCGTTATACCAGCCTAAGTATCAACGTTTATCGAAGGTCCTCTCACTCGTTGAAGGCATGGGCTATTTCCTTATTCCGACAACGCGGAAATTATCCCACCGTCCGAGGCTGAACCCGACTCTGTATTCATATTTGACGACGTCGCTTGCGATAAACAGTTTAATATACAGGCTTATTTCAGTATGGGTAGGCATAAGGCCATAGACTGTTTCTATCTCTGTCAGACGTACTCGCGCATCCCGAAACAGATGTTGAGAGATAACGCTAATCTTCTCATCCTATTCAGGATGGACGATACGAACCTGAGACATGTCTACGGACGATCACGTGAACACGGATATGACTTTCCAAAAATTCAAGGAGGTGTGCTCGCTGTGTTGGAAAGAAAACAAGTATGATTTTCTCGTGTTGAGCAAAGATCATGAGATCGATAAAGGACGATATCGCTACGGGTTCGATACCTTTATCTTGCACGATTGAGGTGAACGCGCGTTCAGTACGCGATAAGACATCATGTCGTCCATATCTAAATTCGGTCATAGTCTCTACAAATATAGATCTCTCATCGAGTCAGAGGGAAATCTAACTCTAAACTCTCAAGGGCATTACGACGCTAGATCGAAAAGGATCGTCAACGTCGAGTCACCCGTCACATCTAAGGATGTCTGTAACAAGTCTTACGTCGATAGGATGGATGCGAGACATAGTAACGAGCAGATAGTCGCTCTCAACACTGCCAAGGACCTCATCAAAGGACAGATGGAATCGCTGATTGAGGATTTGGAGAACAATCGAATGAAATACGTCAACTTTGAGAAGAGTACTCGTCAAGGGGTAGAGGAGGTGCGGAAACTGTCGCATCATCATGAGGATCGTCTCAACGAAAATAAAACAACGCTTGACGTTTTAGGTTCTAAGCTGCTAAGTCTAGAGGAAACTTTCGAGATACAACGAGGCATTTACAACGATTTTATAGCCGGAGGTGTACTACGCTTAAGGGGACCGGATGACAACAAGCTTTACGATGCAGACGGTTTAGTTTTGCGAAACATAGGTATGCCCTCATTACCTTCAGACGCCGCGTCTAAAGCTTATGTAGACTCTACGGTTAATCGCAGTTTCATCTACATCTACTTGGATTCGAAACCTCTGAAGAAGGATGGGAGACATTTCGAATTGACTCTAACAGGTGAACGTGGTTATAAGTTCAAGAGGGCAGGCATCGTTTCAACGATGGTCATGAACTTGAAAGATATTATTTGCTTGTTGAATCTTAAAATTATCGACGACCCTCCTTTCGAGGTGTTCAAAGATGACTCTATATCTTTCATGATAGAAACGCGCTCGACGACGACGCCTCAGATTTTACACGTCGAATTAGGTTTTACTTACGTTTAGATATAATGAACCGTTTCTTCGTTGTAAGAGACATTCTCTCCTTACATCATGTCGACGAAGGTCACGGAGGATATCATAAAAGCGAGTAAGATTATTAAACGAAAGTATAAGCAACTACGTGATGCTCGGCACGAGTCGGAGCACGTAGCGAATGAAACGTTCAAACCTATCACGGAACCTCTAAACAAGATGGTGAAGGCGCTCGCCGAACCCGAACCCGAAGCCCCGCCTGAGAGATCGCAGAGCAACCATCTATTGGATACTTATCTTTATTCGTCTCATACGCATTCTGATAAGACATATGGGGTACGTCATGAAGGCGACTCTACCAAGCTCGGAGATACGCCTATCGTATTCGACGGGAAAGACGGAACAATACTTCTCAACAATAAGACGGTACCGTATACTCGAGGACTATTAGAATTACTCTTCAGAAGAGCACCTGCGCATTATACTAAGGATGATCTGAAAGTATACAAGTCTATGCTCGAAGAAACGAACGCGCATCGGTTGAGAAACGACCCTTACGCTCGTATCAAGATGCGGCCGGGATCAAAGTATTCGCTAATCATCAAACCTATGTTTGAAGAGGAGCTCGAGGGTGAAGGTTTATACAAGATGGTGACGGGAAGAGGCGTCGATTATACCTATTGGGACGATCCTAACGAATTGGTTGATCGATTACGACTCTTGCACGCATCTACCGAGGCCGGACATTCCGCTCACCATAACGAGATCGTTTCTATCATCGAGGAATTACGCGAGGCGGGAATCATCGTATAAAGACAATCAACTCTTCGATATTTTATCATAATCATGTCCGGCGTCAAGTGGGAGATTGCGCGCGAACTTCATCGTCCGGCAAGACGACGATTCCCTCGAAGACATGTTAGCGTACGAGGCTTGAACGAGCTCCTTCAGGCCGATCTGGTAGAGATGATACCCTACTCCGGTTCGAATAAGGGATTCAAGTACCTTCTCACCGTCATCGACGTGTATTCCAAAAGGGCTTGGGCCGCACCCGTCAAGACTAAGACGGGTAAGAACGTCAGCGTCGCAATGGCTCTCCTCCTCGAAAAGGTAGGTTTACCTCGTGTACGTCACCTTCAAACGGATAACGGGTCAGAGTTTTACAACGCAGAATTCAAAACACTCATGAGGAGAAAGAGGATCAATCATTATTCTACATACAGCAACGTCAAGGCTAGTGTCGTTGAACGATTTAATCGCACTCTCAAGAACATGATGTGGAGGAGGTTCACGGCTAAAGGATCGTATCGATGGATCGATATGATCGACTCCTTACTGGACGAATACAACCGTACTGTACACTCGACCATAAAGATGAGACCTATAGACGTCAAGGACGATAGACTTTTACATACAGTCTATAAACGTTTCAAGAGCTCAGATCCCACGCCGAACGTATTTAAAGTGGGTGATATAGTCCGTATCAGCAAGTATAAGGACGTTTTAGAAAAGGGTTATACCGCAAACTGGTCGACTGAACTGTTTAAAATACGCAAGGTGGTCGAGACTAATCCCAGGACCTTCCTACTCGAAGATATGAAAGGTAACCCTATCACGGGCGGTTTCTACGCTAAGGAACTTAGAAAGACTTCGTTTCCTGACGTCTACCTCGTGGAGAAAATAGTCAGACGTTCCGGAAATAGAGCGTACGTCAAATGGTTAGGGTTCGACTCGACACACAATTCGTGGATCGATGCGAAGGATATAGAGGAGGGGTGAGAGGGTATGTCCCTCCCTCCATCCCGAGCATATAAAGCGAGCGGGAGGTAGGGAGACGCATCTCATTCGAAATGTTTAGACGGTTGGGTTATCGTCTGGAGGACATGAGTGAAATTAAGATCTCAGACAACAGCTTGGAGTACTACATCGCGAAAGTCGAGAAGGGTTACAGCGAGTGTTGCGACTCTTCGGTGCACTGGCTCGGATGCCATAATCCGGGAATGTACGAGGCGAGTCAGTCCGTCGAGAACTGTTCAACATCATGTGCTGTCTACAAGCTGAAGGAAGGGGACGAGCCACAAATTCTCAGCGAAGACGCTCCCCTGCTCGACGAAGACGCTTTGTGCATCGAGCTGGATCGGATCGAGCGGGAGGAACTCGACCGCGTCAAAAGCATCTCCGAACTCGAAAAGTATCGGGCCTACAACGTTCGTCACCTGGAAGGAGACGAAGAGATCAGCGAGCCGGAGGACGAGCCGAACATCGTGACGCTGGACTATGTGGGCAAAGTGCGTCTTCCGGGCAAAAACTTTGGCGCGAGATACAGAAGTCGGTTTAACGCGTCGCAACGCGGACTGATCTATCTAGGCGACGACAAATACAAACTTTTCAAGTGGTGAAAGACTATATGTTGAAAAGACTAAGACTTTGAGAGAGAGAGAATTTTGTACTGAATATATATATGTATCAATGTAATATTAAGAATATACTAGGTTTTAAAAAAAACTGTACTATTTATTTAGAGGTGAATAATACTTGTCATATCCTTGACCATCAGGGTTCGAGGTTCATAAGCTACCCTCCCTCTTTGAGAGAGAATATACTTGTCATATCTTGACCATCAGGGTTCGAGGTCCATAAGCTACACTCCCTCTTTGAGAGAGAGAGAGAGAGAGAGAGAGAGAGAGAGAGAGAGAATTTTGTACTGAATAATACTTGTCATATCCTTAATTCCCAATCTTTGCTAGGACTGACAATCAGGGTTTGAGAGAGTAAGGGTTCGAGGTCCATAAGCTACACTCCCTCAGAGAGAATTTTGTACTGAATAATACTTGTCATATCCTTAATTCCCAATCTTTGCTAGGACTGACCATCAAGGTTTGAGGGAGTAAGGGTTCGAGGTCCATAAGCTGCTCTACTACATCACGATGATGAGAGAGAGAGGGAGAGAAAACCCTGTTCCCCGTATGCTAGTCTCCCCCGACCCCCCTCTCAGCCATCCCTAGCCCTCCGCGCATCCCAGTCGTGTCCTCTGCCCCTCACCCCTCCCCCTCCCCCCCCCAAGTCCTCCATCCCTCTCAATTATGCTAATGAGTCACAGAACCCCGCACCAAAAAAATATTTTTTGTCTCCCACTCCACCCAGGTGCTCCTCTATCCCTCTCCCCAACCCCCTCCACCCTTCACTCCCTCACCCGTGTCGCGCAATCGAGGGCTCCAACCCTTCCCCCACATGTCTAGCCTGTCATCTCAGAATCCATAAAAAACAGGATTAATGCCTGTGCCACCGTAAAATAGTCTCCCACTCCTCCCGCACCCAGGTGCTCCATCCCTCCATCATGTGCTACAACCCTTACTAACACCCCATCCCCCCTCCCCCTCACCCCATCCTGTCATCTCAGAATCCATTAAAATGGTGATTAATGGGGTGTGTCGCTGAATAGCACAAACTCCCTTACTATAAGCCAGTCAGCTATGATCCATTGCACTACATGCCATTGCATAGAAGTGAAATTGAAAGCTTGGAAATCATATAAGAACAGACACTGGTGAACCTGTACCATTCGAGTTTGTAAAAGTGTGGGTGAAACTTCATTTTCGATGCTGTTCAACATGAACTGTCCCTACCAAAGATACTACGTCGACCAGGCTGGAACAGGTATATCTTCGATCTATCACGGTGTTCACTATTAACGTGGGCACGGGATAGGAAGTTTTTTCAGCAGCTTTTTCAAA
>JBCFYV010000003.1:534759-585122 GCA_039000515.1 Timema cristinae | reverse complement strand
AAGTGACGACCAAGGGTACCCCCTCGCTCCCCGGCGTTGTAAACATCGTCAACATATAGTCCGTATTTGTGTATGAAGGGTAATATCTGAGTATGAAAAAGTTATAGTCCATTTTCGGTATGAAGGGAACCCCGCTTCCGCATCATACCACCCACCCCGAAACCTTTCCAACCCGTTGATTGTAGACTTCCCGCGCCGAGCCATCATTTGCAACCATCCCCGCATGTTGATTGATTATGAATAGTTTTTAATTGGTAATTGATTAACGATTATGAGTACGAGGAGCTCGGGAATGTTTCTAACACAGATATTACAAATATAAATAAAACCCTTTCCCTACAACCACCTCCCGGGGCAAAAACACCCCTCCCCCCTTCAACCTATCCCCTACAACACCGTCCCACTCCCGCTAATGGCTCAAAGCACTTTCTCCCCTACAAACACCTCCCCTTCAACCCTTTCCCTACAACCACCTCCCGGGGAAAACACCCCTCCCTTCAACCCTTCCCCTACAACCCCGTCCCACTTCCGCTAACGGCTCAAAACGCCCCTTCCCTTCGACCACCTCCCAGGCCAAAACACCCCTCCCTTAAACCCTCTCCCTACAATATCCTCCCCCCCTTTCAACCCTTCCCCCTACAACCACATCCCAAAACACTTTCAACCCTTTCCCTACAAACACCTCCTGTGTCAAAACACCCCTCCCCCTTCAACGTCGTCCCGCTTCCGCTAAAGGCCCCCTGATTGTTAGAACATTTGCCTCGCAACATCCTTGTGACGCGGGTAGTGGACCTATCTGCGCACTGCTGTGTTTCAAGTCACGTAACCCACATTTTCTCGTGTTCCGGGCATGTTCATTGCTAGTTGATGATTGCTATGCAACAGCCCTGGCGAGGACTATAAATCTAGAGCAACAGCCTTGGCGAGGACTTCTTACAATCTCCATCAGAGACATTTGAAAACATCGTTTTTATTCGTTTGACGCGAGTAGTGGACCTTTATTATCCGCGCCCACCGTTGTCAAGGCCGAATACCAGCTACACCTATGATTGTTGTTTGCAATATTCACCCGTAACATTAACTCGTTCAATAGTATGTCTACTGGTTCCGGATTCAATTCCTGACACGGTTTAAAATGTTGCTTTCAGACAGCGTCGAGAAAATAATAATTGCCGTTTTATTCAATATTGATACTGGGTTCGATTTTCAAGTAGAATATTATTTAATTGCCGTACCGGGTTTGTCGTGCTTGCTTATCGGTCCAATAGACGGCATCGAAAGTCAGTTTAGTTAATGTAAGGTTTCTAGGAGAGTTTTCAAATAATAAATAAGTTAATGTAAGGTTTTCTTTAACAACTTGCTGAGTATTTATCATACGCCAAGCCATGTGATATTTTAAACAGTCAGAACCCCGTATTCATACGTCAAGGCAGGTGATCTGCAGTACAAATAATTCTAGGGTAGAAAGCAAATAAAATTCTGCCTGAATACTCACTATTCAACATATTCATACGTCAAGTCATGTGATATTTTAAACAGTCAGAATCCCCTATTCATACGTCAAGTACTCACAGTCAGCAAAGACCTAAATAATATTGCTGCTTGTAAATTAATTGCTGATTGTCAATAAAAAAAACTAGTAAGAATATGTTGTTAAAATTTAAGGTAAGGTGACGAGTTCACACACGGTATTCAATATCTTGTGATAATGTACCCGCAGGGAGAATATGGAAAACCTCCCGGCGCTGTTGAAGGAATCTATGGAGTGGATTTGTTTAGCAAAATTATTAAAACTTATAATACTCGATATCATATTCTGAAAATTGAAAAATGACACCTGGACATGGGAATCGAACCCGGGACCTTCGGCTTAGTACGCCAATGCTCTTACCACTGAGCTATCCAGGATTCGTCCCGTGCCCATGGTCATTCTTCACTCATATTTTGAGGCAGAGTCTTTGATGGACGTGCGGAAGTCGTCAGCTTGTAAACATGTGATCCTGGATAGCTCAGTGGTAAGAGCATTGGCGTACTAAGCCGAAGGTCCTGGGTTCGATTCCCGTGTCCAGGTGTCATTTTTCAATTTTCAGAATATGATATATAAGTGGTGCTTGCCTCACTAAAATGCATAGATGATAGCTCCGGCTATCCGATTCATTTATAATACTCGGCCAAGTGAACCGGGGGAGAGTGTAACGTTCACCCAGCCGTGATTTTAACCACGGATAGTGTGTTTGCGGTCACAAGTCAAACAGTGTAGGTGACACCATTCGTCCAGATTCTTGATGCCCAAGATCAATCGTTAGTGAGCCTTAGGTTCTAATGTCAACAGTTGAAACCAGGGAATTTATCACGCCAAGGGGGATGAACCAGGGATGGTTTGCGAACCACAGGTCTAAGAAAGCACTCTCGATTCGAATCCTGGTCCACTAGTTGCCAAACACTTTGGTCAGTTAGCGAACATTGTTATTAGGGGATAAAGCAAACCCTCGGGGCTATCATAACATGTTACAGATAGTTTGTCTCATACTTATTTAACCAGAGCTTCTCACAATGTTTACATGTCTCCTAGCATGTGCCATGGTTGGTTTCCATGAGGATGTTCGAAATCTCTGTTGGGGGTGGTTTTACACTCTCCCTGAGGGCTCACCTCCCAATTAATAATTAATTAGTTCTAGGTTCGACTCTATGACAGGTAAATTAGGGGTGTTTTCCACTCTCTCTCTATGCAAATGAGGGTTCACTTCCTCTAAATCCATTTGCTTGATTAGTAATCAAGTAGTTGGAGTTTCGAATCACGTCGGGTAAACTAGAGGTTTGTTTTCCTCTAAATTCAAGCTTCCCAGGTACGTTAGCGTTCTATAATGGGCATTTTCACTATTAGAGTGTATGTAACAGATGGTAAAGGCTGTCAAGTCTCGAGATATGCTGGTTTGCCGGTAATCGGAAAGGTTGAGTTTAGAATCTCGTCCAAGTACTTTGTTGGGGGGAGGGGGTCCCATCCCGTTTTCTCTTCTCACTGATGTGGGTTCACTTCCTCCAAACAACCCTCCTCATCCGATCAAACAGATATAAATGTTACTAGATATACTAAAAGTCCCAGGTTCGATTACCGCAGTGGACAATGTATTGTAACCTCCTAAGGTGAAAAAGAGAACAAATGGTAAAATTATTGTTTACATTCCTTGAAAGCAGGCGAGTAGTCAATAACCTATCGATAGAGTAATAGCTTACATTTACCAATCTAATATCGGTATTGCTCACAGTAATCTTTTCACCGTCCACTTCCAAGAAATATAGAATCTGTTATAGTGCCCCTGCAGCATTACAAAACCCTAATGTTTATGGTCCTGTCCAGGGTTTGAACCCTGCAGCCGTCGAGCGAGCTTTAAAACACTTGGTCAGGGGTCCCGTGGCAAACGTCGTTGGGCCCCATTATAGACAGTTTTGAGCGATCAACATTAACGTATCTAGAATATATTTAAGTTGTTTGGTAGGAGATGAACAGTTTTAGAATATTGACACTTGTATATTGTGCTTTGCCCAAGAATCTCGATGTTGACCATGCGACACAACTATAGCAGGAAGACCAGTTGACAACAAGAGTTAAACACTACGCCAAAGATTATAAACTCTGTTACCTGCTACACTGTTCAGCGTGAGTTATGATATCTGGCGTTTATGTGAGATAATCTAGGTTTGACTCTTGAGCACCAAACAGAACACACGAGTCCTTTATTGGTGGTAGATGGTGGGGGGTTCGAATCCCTGTGACGTATAAAGTCGACAAAGGCCACTGATGATGTCCCCCGGGGCATGTTGCGACATGTTGATTGCTAATTGATGATTGATTATTTTTTAAAAATCCCTAGAATATGTGCAGCCTTTGGCGGTAGAAATGTTTGAACCCTGATCTCCGCAAACCCCTAGAGCAATATTCATAATACCTGGAAGGTGTTCAATATATTAATGTTACGCAATACAAAAGAAGTGGAGTTAGACTATACTAATGCTTGTTATAATAATACTTTCTACGTATTTCAGACAAATAACCATAAGCACATGCTCCTCTCAGAACTGTTGATTGCACCATTTGTTAACACTGTATTCTCGAGGGAGATGTGTAAAATAGCCTCAGCTTGATAGGCCAGTGTTCGAACTCCAACCTATCTAGTTTTTAAAATTTGTCATCAGCCTTCTATCTATAGGACTATAAGGTGTCTAGTTCACCTAAACACAATATCTTGTGGTAGCGTACCGCATCTGCATGGAGGGATAGTTGGTGTTCAAAACAATCATACAGACAGTGTGCCCTGCTTAGGTACTGTGAAAGTTTCCGGAGATGTCAACATTGTTACCCATAATGTTTGAGACGGAGCAGGAGAGAGAGGGTGTAGACGTTAAAACACAAACATAACAGTTTTTTTTATAATATTTATTTACAGTAAAAAAGTATATATTTACATAGTGTATTATTATTATTAGCACCGCGTCTTACTACCCGTTCGGGTTATACGCACTTACGCTAATATGTAATGGTAGGGTGATTGTGAGATGAAATGAAGGACCTACAGTTTAACGTGGAATCCGAACCACGGTGGCAGCCTGGCATTCCCCACATTCACAAGATGTCTTGTCAGAGGTGAAGAGAGTGTTTGAAAATCAGATAAATCTGTGCCGGGACCGAGGATTGAACCCCGGCCGCCAGCACAGAAGTCCGACACCTTACCCCTAGACCACCAGGTCACCTATTTACATAGTGGCCTCATGTACAATAAAATAAATATTTGATAGAAAAAAAAATTTTCAGGTAGGTGGAGGATGGCACTGGCAGCTAAAAAAAAAAAAAAAAATCCTGGTTGCATAAAATAAATCTTTGATAAAAAAACATAGCTTTATTTTAAATTAAATGCTCAGACTTATTCTGCCTTGTAAATTGGTCAACAGTTGAAACCAGGGAATTTATCACGCCAAGGGTGAACCAGAGATCTTTGTCCAAGAGGCTCATTAAAAAAAGAGGCATGTAGCAAGGCTATGACATAAAAGCACAATTACTTCTAAACTGTTCTTCATACCAAACAAATTAAATAATTAAACTAACAGATTGATAATTGGGAACTTTGACTTTAGAGGAAGTGAGCCCGCATTTGAGTGGAGGGAGAGTGGAAAAAAATATTTGAGGAAATACACATCAGTTCATCCGATAGAGACTCTAACAGCGATCTCCCCCGTCCTTGGCAGTATACCGATAGAGTTAGTATTGTAACATGTTAGACGTATTGAGAGAGGGTATTGGACCATAGACCCTTCCCAGGATAGAATATATAGTCTTGAGTGTGTAAAGCATGCCTAGTTTACCTGACATAGAGTCAAATCAGGATACGAACCTTGATCTCCCCCCCCCCCTCCCGTCCTCTGCATTCGAAACTAGACGGTAGATTCAAACCCTGAGCTGGCTGTTTTAGCCCGATGATATGTTTTCAAAGATGTGTGTCATGGGGTCCAATGACGTGTACCACTGACAATTCGGGGTTCAAGACCCCGGACACGAGACCAAGTGTTTTGAAGCTCACTCGAAACTTGCGTCTAACAAGGTTCCTCAAGGTCGTTTTCTAACTCAATAACAAATAATTATCTGTTCATAGAACAGGGTTTGATATCCGTTCCTTACCGAGCTTCAAAACACTTGGTCTCTGGTCCGGGGTCTCGAACCGGCGCTGTCTGAAAGCAACATTTTAAACCGTGTCAGGAATTGAATCCCGGAACCAGTAGACATACTATTGAACGAGTTAATGTTACGGGTGAATATTACAAACAACAATCATAGGTGTAGCTGGTATTCGGCCTTGACAACGGTGGGCGCGGATAATAAAGGTCCACTACTCGCGTCAAACGAATAAAAACGATGTTTTCAAATGTCTCTGATGGAGATTGTAAGAAGTCCTCGCCAAGGCTGTTGCTCTAGATTTATAGTCCTCGCCAGGGCTGTTGCATAGCAATCATCAACTAGCAATGAACATGCCCGGAACACGAGAAAATGTGGGTTACGTGACTTGAAACACAGCAGTGCGCAGATAGGTCCACTACCCGCGTCACAAGGATGTTGCGAGGCAAATGTTCTAACAATCAGGGGGCCTTTAGCGGAAGCGGGACGACGTTGAAGGGGGAGGGGTGTTTTGACACAGGAGGTGTTTGTAGGGAAAGGGTTTAAGGGAGGGGTGTTTTGAACCGGGAGGTGGTTGAAGGGAAGGGGCGTTTAGAGCCGTTAGCGGAAGGGGGACGGGGTTGTAGGGGAAGGGTTGAAGGGAGGGGTGTTTTCCCCGGGAGGTGATTGTAGGGAAAGGGTTGAAGGGGAGGTTTTTTGTAGGGGAGAACGTGTTTTGAGCCATTAGCGGAAGTGGAACGGGGTTGTAGGGGATAGGTTGAAGGGTAGGTGATTGCAGGGGAAGGGTTGAAGGGGGAGAAAGTGCTTTGAGCCATTAGCGGGAGTGGGACGGTGTTGTAGGGGATAGGTTGAAGGGGGGAGGGGTGTTTTTGCCCCGGGAGGTGGTTGTAGGGAAAGGGTTTTATTTATATTTGTAATATCTGTGTTAGAAACATTCCCGAGCTCCTCGTACTCATAATCGTTAATCAATTACCAATTAAAAACTATTCATAATCAATCAACATGCGGGGATGGTTGCAAATGATGGCTCGGCGCGGGAAGTCTACAATCAACGGGTTGGGAAGGTTTCGGGGTGGGTGGTATGATGCGGAAGCGGGGTTCCCTTCATACCGAAAATGGACTATAACTTTTTCATACTCAGATATTACCCTTCATACACAAATACGGACTATATGTTGACGATGTTTACAACGCCGGGGAGCGAGGGGGTTCCCTTGGTCGTCACTTGTTATTGTGGAACAAGGATGTTTACGAGTGGGCTAAGGTGCACCCCACATTACTTCCCAGATCTCCATTTTATCGTCATTTAGAGTATTAAATGTATCTTTCCTCTGAATTTTGGTTTATGCTTCGATTGTAAGTAATTTTCTCAGTTAGTTTTGAAAATTTTGAATTCATTCCTCATCATTTGGCTGACTCCAACTATGAAATTTAATATTTTAAGCCATAATTGACTATATGTAGTAGTACAGTTGTTTCTTCATCTGCATACCAAATTTCAACCTTTTACTTCATTTATAGAGATTAGTTCACTTTAGCCCAACAAATTTCACAAATATCTATTAATAAATTTGCCATTTATTAGATTTTTATATTTGTATGGGGTAACCCCTTTTTCTGCTACTCTCTCTACGTTTGTGTAAATATTTCAATCTCCACCACGAGGGAAGAGTTCTATTCTCTTACTTTTTGAAATTTCTGAGGAAATTCTCTTCGCCCCATCTTCAGATCAACCACTTTTAAAACAAACAAATAAAATAAAGTCATTTTGGAGTAGTTCTTTATCTTCCTATCAAATTTAAATCTTCTATCACAACTATAAGTAGTTTCTTTAGATCTCTAACAATCCCCCATTTCTACAACCCCTACTTAGAGATTTCTAATAGCTCATCATTACTTTATTATATTGAGCCATTCCACTACATTCCTGACAAATACCAATTTTCTACCTCAGCTAAAGTGATTTGCATATTTATAGCCCCCTCACTGCCTCCACCCAATTTGTTGGAGACATATTTCGACTTTTTGGTGGTATGGTTTGATCCCTTTATCTGCTGGCCTCTCCAAATGTAATTAAGTATTTAAATTTTCTAGCTTATGGGAAGTGTTATCTCTATTCGTTTTGGAACAATTTAGGAGATAATCTTCTTCTCCCCATTTTCAGATACTATATTTTGAAAAAAGAGTTAAAGACTTTTTGAAGTGGTTCTTAAACCTTCCTGGCAAATTTATATCTTATGCCCCACTAAGAAATAGTATTAATATAAGTTTTGAAACTTTCGATATATTCAATTTCACCCCCCCCCCCCCCCAAATAAACATTTCAAATATATAAGAATTATTTAAGTATTTGAAGTAATACTACTGAATTACTAACAAATATTTATTTTCTATCTCGCCTTAAAGTGTAGTTCTGCGTTAAAAAATGTGCCCCCTCCTTTACCCTGTCCCCAGAGTTTCATTTTAAAGATTGAAATCATCTGAAATTTTTTGTTATTTATGGAGTGGTCCCTTAAATTTCCTGCCAATTTTTTTATCTATACCACTCTTGTAAGTGGTTGTTTCTGTTAGGTTGGTAAGTTGTGAACCTTTCACGTGTAACCAACTACAGCTTTGAAATATCAAACCTTAAAATTGTTTGATTATTTGGAGTGTTACTTTTACCTACTTGCCAGTTTTCAAATATTTTCCTTTCATAGTACGTTTTTTCTTTTTATAGATCCTCAAAAACCCAAAATTCTCATGGCTTCAATTTGAAATTTCTCATTTTTAGACCCTTCTGGTTGTATAGGAGGGTATCTATCTGCCTTCAAATTCTACACTTCTATGACGTTTAGAAGTGTTCGAATAATTCACGCGTAAATTATTTGGAAGTAAGGACACGCATGAACATTCGTTTATATATAATATTAATTAGAATCACTGATACCTAAAGTTCAAACTGTAACCAAGTGACCAACACAGATAGGTACGTGGTTTCAAGTATCTTGTCCGGTATATTTTCCAGGTGAAGGGGAGGTAAAGATCCGGTTGATTGTACTGAAAATGTATTTTTTTTATTTTTCCAAACGGTGTTTCTATCTTCACTTACACAAATCCGGGAAAGTTTTCTCTAAAATTCGACCTTCCTCATCTCTGCTCCCTTAGTGTAGATTATGTAGATAACTTAGACTGGTATGAAAATGTTTTTTACCAAAAACAAAAAAAAGTTATTTTATTGTGTAAAAAACAAAAATGGAATATTGAAATAATTTTTGAGTAGCACTTTTTTATTTTTCCGATATAAATTGTTCTTAACCTGTGGCACTGGGCCCCCCTTAGTGCGGGGCCAGGGGTGGTTGCCCCATTCTCCCCTGCTTAAGGCCAGTCCTAGCTGAAATCCAACATCCTACAGAAGATGACCACTCACAGACGGCCACAGAAAACGACCAATCATTAACCACCATCATGAGTGCAAAGACAATTTTCCCACCTATCGTAACAACAGAAACACAACACTATAGGCATATGTCTAAAATGTAAATGAGATGGGAAATTACATTAAAATAACCTACACAACTAACGGACTAAGGACATGAACCCCTAAAAACAAGACTATGACCTGATGTAGCACCTGTTCAAGGCCTTAAAACAATAATTCCACACCTTCACACTACCCAGTCATAAACCAGTCAAAGTGGGCATAAAGGGGCTGCCTCCCATGGCCACCGTAGACATTCAACAAAAACTAACGGGGCTAGGATTCATAGTCACAAATGTCAGACAATTTACAAGAAAGACACAAACAGACAACCCCACAAAAATCGTCACACTACTGCCACCTTCCATGTCGCCAATGCAATAAACACCAAGCCATTCGACATAAATAAAATAGATTACATCAAAAACAAAAATAAAAAATTGCCCATACTCTCCGCCCATAAAAAGCATAGCTCAGTGCTACAAATGCCAAATATATGTCAACACTAAGAACAACTCTCAAAATATCCCTAGGTGCATCAAGTTCCTGAATAAACAAGACACAAAGTACTGCTAGAAAATATACCACACCACAACAGCCAGGCGCATAAACTTTAGAGGAAACAACACGGCGAACTACAATAAATTCCCGGTCTATGTGAAACTACTCGAAAAATTAAAAGCATTAAAGAAAACAGGCAAGCTACAAATAGATCCCACAGCTCAGATGACCCCCCCCCCCCCCCCCCTGACACCCAAGACTACAACTAGCAACTTTCCACTGTTGAGGCCCGCTCAACCAACCACAGCAGAGGCTCGTGTCTCCTCACCCCTCACCCCCTCACTCAGAGACAGAAACCACGCAAGAAAAGAACCGAGTAAACCCCCTCCCACACTCCAGGCCTCAGCTAGTTGAGGCCCACTCAACCAACCACAGCAGAGGCTCATGTCTCCTCACCCCTCACTCAAGAGACTGAAACCACACCAACTCAGGCGACTATGCGCTAGCAGTGCAAGGACAACTGGACCACTCTCAACAACCTCAACAAGAGAAGACTTCATCAGTCTCTGAAATAAAGGAGATAGTAGGAGTCCTAAAAGATCTCACACTTTTCAAGCCATACCTTGCCAGACTCAGACAATTTACAGACGCGCTAGAAAATATGTTTATTATGATAGAGGAAGTAACAGAATAGGTTCTGACCCAAGTTACTAACATATACATAGTACGTGTTTTTATATGGAATGTAAATATGACCCTCGCGCAAGCAAAATAACTAGGGGAACTTTTCAAAACTTACGGAATAAATCTAACACTATTAAACCAACTTAAACCCAAATAAAAACAATATATTTTTTCTTCTATAACGTATACAAGAGCAACCGACCCATGGAAGGAGACCGGGAATAAAAATAATATACAATACTTCCATTATCTCTGCCAAATTATACAAAACTTAGAAGCATCAGCAGTTTAGGAGCAGGACTATCTTATTCGCGACCAAATACAAAACACCAACGTAAACACTTCTACAACAATACCTGGGTGAAATAACATAATTCGATAAAATATTTATAGCCGGAGACTTAAACAGTAAACATTTAAACTAGAACAGACGATTAGCTACCTGGGTCGGAAGGACACTTAACGATCACGTGGACAGTAATGACTACATAGTAGTATGGCCTAACGAACCCACATTTTACCCCTCAAACCCACTGCGAATGTCAGACATTTTAAACGTAGTCTTGACCAACACAGGGGAAACATCAAAGGAACTAGCAGTTCTCAAAAAACTAGAGTTTGACCACAACACTATACTGTGTGAGATCACAATAAACATAGACATTAAGATAAAAGGGGTCAAACAATTTAAATCCATAAGCGACTGAGAGGGATTTAAACACACATATTAAATAAAACACTACCTGAAAATATAAATATCACAACAACTGAAGAAGCAGATTCACTGCAACTGTTTACAAAAACAAAACAAGAGGCTTAAATAAAATATACAACCACAGAGCCAGAAAAACATGATCTGCGTCTCCAGCATCCAGACCTTGACTATCTGATCGCGGCTTACAACCGGCTTGAAATAGGCCAATCTAGACGCTTTTAACCATGAGGAACCTAACATCAATATACAATTTATAAGGGCCCCAATCACAGGATTTACCCAAGGCCCCGCATCTGTTAGGGCCATCCCTGCTTTCAGCCATTTTCAGGGTATTGAACTTTTTGTGGTTGTCAGTGTATTATTAGTTTTTTGTGAGGTTTGAATCTACTTTTTATTCCTTATTTATTGGCAATGGTAAACGTTTCTTGTCCGTCAGTATCGGCCTCCATGTTGGAGACTTCAGTTGAAGATTAGATCATTTGAGAATCATTGTTTGAGTTTTGCTTTTCTAGGTGGTTGGAAGCGGCCACTTTACTCAGCCCTGAAAAGGGCAGGCTTAGGCACTTAAGTGTGGAGGGGCTATAACGTCCCCCACTTTGCAATGTGTGTCAGTAACGTTGTGTTGGCAATTATTGTTAAGAGTGTATCCCAGGACAGACACTGATCGCGAGGTATTGTTTAGAAATCTACAGAGCTGTACAGCTCCCTATTGCTACGTGAGCACAATTGGGCTCAACCCACTAGGGAACCATCACCCACTCCATCCCAATACTTGTTATATAGAGAGGTACAGTTATTATTTTGGTCCAGTCTTTGGTCCTCGGGCTTTGCCATCTTGCCATTACACAGCGCAATTAAGTGAGCATTTTTTAAACGACTCACTTTAAACTCGAATGTAATAAAAGGCAGATCCAAAATATGAGCTCCTGTCGGCTGGCGGTCACCTAGAAAGCTTCAGGTAGCACCCCCATCCCCCCCGTCTCTAATTCCCAGCCCCTCGTCATAAAGTACCCTAATCCTGCCACACAAATAAGTTTACTCCTACTGCACATTACAAAGAAAACTTGAAACACGATGGACCTTTTTCTAAACTGGAACTGGCTGTCAACTGCAATTATTTATTAAGGAGCACTGAAAAGAATTGCAATCGTTTAGAAATACCAATTTATTTATGAAGTAGTTAGATATTTTGAAATATTGTTTTTCATCAAAATTAGGGTGAAAGTTCTGACCAGTTAAACGGTTTAGATTTCAACTCTAAAGTTAGAAAAAAAAAATCGTGAGATATCTTATATATAATCGTGTAAAACAATTCCACAATTTGTGACCCTATCAAAATATGACTTTATTTTTGATAGAGGAAGGCTATATAGAGGTGTCAAACTATTTGCTTTAATCTTAGAGGTACACATTTACACGTAAAGTTTCTTTCTTTTTTTAACTTTAAATTCTAAATTCAAGCCTTCTAGCCAATTAGAGAAACCTTCTTATAATGTTTGCCAGGATTTTGTTGAAAACTATGTTTTAAAATATCCGGGATTTCTAAACTTATACGCGGGTCTAAGTGCTCTCCCATTTAGTGCCCAACTTTGAGTATCCTCAACTGGGATAAATTTTGAGCTCATCTTTATTAAAATACATTTCATAATTGAAACCAAAGATATTGATGGTTTTAAAACCATACATATATGTTTAGAAACCATTGTTTTCGTAATTTTTCTATAAACTGTATTAAACATAATTTTCTAAAAATGTGTTCATTCAAAGTTACTTTTGTTGATATTTATAGTACACTCTAGTGCCAGTACATACAAATAGTGATTATATATCCTATAGAGATAAGGTTGAAAGTTTGAATATAAATAAAATGACTTAAACAATCATTTGAAAAAAGAATTAGAATCCTAAGCTTTGAAAAATTTAAGTTCGCCAAACGTTAATATAAGCTTACATACTGATCCAAAACCAACTATATGAAAACTTTGTTAAACCTAAACCTAATATGATACATTACATTTTAGGGATTGGGACTACTTCTAAACAGATTAAACCAATACCATTTTAGAAATCCTTCACCTCTGACAAGACATCTTGTGAATGTGGGGAGTGCCAGGCCTCCACCGTGGTTCGGATTCCACGTTAAACTGTAGGTCCTTCATTTCATCTCACAATCACCCTACCATTACACATTAGCGTAAGTGCGTATAACCCGAACGGGTAGTAAGACGCGGTGCTAATAATAATAATAATAATAATAATAAACATTTTAGAAAACATTCTAAGCGAGTTGAAAGTAAGGAGTGGATTTGATTTAGAATTTAAGACTTAAGATATATTGCTCAAATATATATAGAAAGAATTGATTGATACAATTTGTTAAGTTAATTGATGTAGTAAAATAAAATAGCAGATCAAAATGTAATTTCTCGAACTATTCCAAAATCAGTCAACATCTCGCTGTCGTACCAACACTTAGTGTCCTTCATAACGACTTTTGTAAGTTTGTTTGATAACTCTTATTCCTTTTATGAATTTATTATTGGACAGCAGTAGTTCTCATTTATTGTAACTCATTAATATTATTCTGTCTTCATGCTTTTTTAATTTCGTTTTACAGTTACCGTGATTATGACACCTATGTGTCGAAACATGTCAGATTGAGTATTCCAGTATCTTTTCAATGCTGGAAATTCAAAAGGAGTAACAGGACAAACAATAACAGATAGCACTTTGAATATTACAAAATTCTCTACATCAATTATATCCGTTTCAAATTGGTTAACCTATAACTTAAAATTTTATACTCGTCAACTCTAATACCTGTATCTACTATAAGCATTGTTTCAATAAATATTGTATATCTTAAAGTCGTATATTAATACTCAATCATTTATTCATAACCTATTTGCAGATGTTAACCTCTTAACCCTATATTTTTATAGTTTGAATTCTGAACTTACGTGTACTTGAACTTTGTTTTGTCTAACCTATTTTGGTATCTGTAAGTTTTAAACATTTTAACGTGTTTTTTCATGTATTTTAGACTTGTATACCTTATATATTGATAAATTAACTATGAATTATTTATTATATGTGTAAAGTTTTCATTATTTGACAATATGTTACTACCATAAGTTAACCTAATTTTACATTTTGATCTGCAAATTTATTTTATTACGTCAATTAACTTATCAAATTGTATCAATCAATTCTTTCTATATATTTTTTAGCAATATATCAAATTCTTTAGTTCTAAATCTAGATTAAACCAAGTTTAAATAATATGAGAGAATCATATCGAAACAAACTATTGAAATTAACAAGCTTTGTTGATCTTCCAACCAATAAAAAATAAAAAACTTTAGCTAAAGTAGCCAAACTGAATCTAACAAAAACTTACTTTACTCAACCTTGACTTGGCTAGATTTACTTATAATAATATTAGTAATATGTTGGAAGGGTGTAGGCAAATAAACTAAATTCATTATAGCCCTCTATGCGACTAGATCCTACAAATTAAAAATAGTACATTGCAAGGAATAACAGATAGCCAAATGAGATACAGGATCCAAAGTTAGCAAATGACCCACTTAATTTATTCGCTATTGGAACTTATTCCTTCCGGTTACGTTCGTGTTTAACGCCTGGAATAGTGGATATTCAAAGTATTCTGAAATTATAAAAATGTCCAAGTGGCAAAGGAGAGTACAAGGGTAACGTTGAGAACGGAGGGAAAGGGGGTACGGGGGAGGAGTCTCCCAGGAAAATTTTAAACTTTGGGGTGATACTCAAGCCTTGAATCGAAGTTTTAGGCAACTGTATTTTTAAATTTATTTGTTAATCCTGGATTTTTAAAGCTACAAATGTTTTTTTTTGACACTCACAATCATTGTTTGTAGGAAAATTAAAAAGTTTTGGTTCGAAAAAACTCAAGTGATCAAATTGAAAACATTACCTAAAACTTAAAACTATCAGGCCTACAATGTTAGATAGTCAGTACATATACAGTTAACATAAATCTCCATACTGATTTAAGTCATAGTTTACAAATGTCTCTTTTTCCCTAAAAGTAGAAAATTTGGAGGCAACTTACTGACTGACGTCTGTTTGTCTGTTTTAGTATTACTGTAAAATAAAAAAACTGTACTTATATAATTATTTTAGTTACTATACCTGTGGACCATGTAACCTTATCTTACGGTAGGTGTAAATAAATAAGACACATGATCTTTTACTTCAAATTAATCTATTATCATATTATATAGCAGCCACAATAAATCAAGTCAGCAAGAAGCTATCGGAATGGATTAGTCAGATTGAACCTAAGCAATAACTAGATCATTTTTACCATTTTAACCACTTACATTTATATTAGAATTTCGCACCTTCCTATAATCTTTAAAATCCTTGAAAAAGTAAATATAGAGCTAAATACTCAATATTGTGAACCACTCAAAACACGCCACGACCCCCAGGCTGGAAACCACTGATTGTTTTTATAACACACTTGGACGCAATATTTAACTAGTAAGCTCCATGAAATGTATAACTCGTTTGTCACTTTATCAAAAAATTAGCAATTTAGCCATGTTTCTTTAAAAACATTTTCAACTGTAAAATAAAGCAATAAAAAAATTGAATTTATCGTTATTTCTACAGTTTTTGATACCTGCTTCATAACCTTATGGAATTTGCCCTAAAATGTTAATACTGGTACGCGAATAAACTATTCAAAACGTATTGTAATTTAGCGCGTGAAGGTGAAGACAAATTTGAAACCAGCATTCTAAACGTTGTTATACGGAACTTCATGCAAATCGAACACCATGTAAAAATTTTAAAAATGCACCTAAAATAAAAAAAGAATTTGAGATTTTGTGGGAGTTAAAGAAATGGGACGCAGGAGGCTAAAATTTTCAAAGCCAGTTGATAAATTATTTCTCTGTGTGATATATAACTGGAATTCGTCCATCAAATACAGGGACCACTCAACTTAACTACAATGGCTGAGCATTTTAAATTTCAAAATGAGTCTACAGGAAATAGGGAAGGAGGGGAGGATTGGCGGGTGATGGGGTGTACAAGTAGGAGGTAGAAAATTAAAATTTGTTAGAAGTGTAGAGGTATAATTTCAAATAACCACAAACACATTTCAAATATTATTTATTTCTAAGGAGGGTGGTGATATGGGGTTAACTAATTAACATTAGTCAGGCGGATATAAGGATCAACTCAAAAAGTATCAAGGGCTGGATTCTTAAATTTCAAAATGAAGGAGTGGAAAATAGGGAGGGATTTCCCCTGAAAATGTTTCCAAAGCTATATAAATACAATTCTTGTGGAGGTAGACACTTTAAATATCGTCATGTAATTCAATAGACCTTCCCGGATAGCCAAATAAAGCGGCAAAATTGAAGCCCAGGAAATGGAAGCGCTTAAAATGTATACAACCAATATAGAACACTCTTTTTGATGTGGTCAGATTGAAATAGCTTATAAGATAATCAAATACGTCTTAAAAACTCAAATTGGAATTGTGGGAGCTAAGAAGGGGGAGTGAGAGAGAGGCGTTTGGAAATGAAAGTAAACTGCCATCTTCCTAAAAGAAAATATACTTGTATGCATAAAAGAAAAATTAAATTTGCCAAGTTGGCAAAAAGACCACCCAACATAACCATACAAGTTGGGAAGTTTGTAATTTCTAAAATTTACTGCTGGGAAATGGGAGTGGTCCTTAAAGTTCCCTAAACCCAAAAACTTGATATGGTAGAGCACTAACTTTGTAAAGGCAGAGGAAAATAGTATAAAGTACTAAAAGTAAATGAATACGCAAACTAAATACTATTTTAAAGTGGATACATTAGATTTACAAATACATAGCTGTTATCGTATATCTAGGAGCGACATAACTATTAAAATAAACCAATTCATGCGACATAACTTGGTGGTCACGATTCTCTTTGGAAAATCATGATGCTTCATATTTAATATGTTTCTGTAATCGAGTATATTATTTAATTTATGTTCTTTGGTGAAATGTGATGCTGATTTTTCTAACATTTTTCTATGATCTTGCTTAGGTAAAGATTGCTTTGTCAATGGGGTGCAACGGCCACCCTGTGATTGCGCTCGTTTGTGCACTCAGTTTATAGAATAAGTAATATTTTCTTTCCTAGATTTCGTATCTATTAATTGCCATAACTAGTTTGTGATTACCATGGCTGGCTCAGGATTGTATGTCAAAGATTTATCTAGTACAATATGAAATCAAAGTGACCAGATGATTATGAAATATATCAATGTCCAAATTTATTTGACACATATTTTAATCGAATTTCTGTTGAATCATATTTTTGCATTATTATTATTATTATTATTATTATTATTATTATTATTATTATTATTATTATTATTATTATTGTATTGATTTTTTAATGCTAGTGATCATATTTTTAGTATCGAACCTGTCCAAACTATATAAACAGAACTTTTTTTTTACATCTTAGTAGATAATTTTTACACAAAACACTTTGTAACTATGGCTGTGATTAAAACAATATTTGGGTATTTGATTCATTTAATTCACAAGTAGTTATTTCTTAACCTTGATTCTACTGTCGGGTAGGATAATCCAAGACTTGATTCCATGATGGTAGACAGTCTGTGAATGGTTTTAGAATGATTTTGTTTCCAACGATTAGGCTGTGCGAATATTTATTTTTCCCGTATCCTAATACCTGTTCGGTTTGTACCCATACATTTACTACGCTGATGGAATATGAATGAGTAAGTTAGCATGTTAAAGAAAATATAGCCTTATTTGCGTGGGGAGAGAGTGGAAGACTATTTAGGAAAGACCACCCTTACCACCCAATACGGATTTGAACCCCACTCTCACCATAACTGTAAGTTCAACGTATTACAAGAAACTATTTGATCACCAATCGAGATGTTGATAGTTTTTTAAAACATCTGTATAAAAGTCTACAGACTGTCTTTAATATTTGTCGTGGAGGTTTTGCCTCAATTTAAGTTTTACATGTAAACTCTTTGCCATTTTCCAATTTCTAGATGGCTAGATATTCTATGTGGGTGGACAGGACACATATCAATAAATACACTTTGGTAAACACATCAATAACAGGTTTACTAGCACATAAAATTAGCAAAATATAATTTGTCTTTGTTTATGTGTTTGCTTCATTTGGCGAAAAATAATTAAAACAAATATATAGCCTATTTGTATTCACATTAATTAGAACTGAAATGGAATTTTATCTAATGCACCATTCTACTAGTCGACGTGGTTAGTTTTTTTTATTGATTCACGGCATGATTGTATATGTTTTAAAAGAAACAGCTACTGACTACGACACATTATAAAAACAAATAGAATACTTCGAGTATAGATAAAGAGCGTTTGTTTCCATGTGGATTATTAGTAATAGTTATAAGCTACCCGTTGGATGTTACTACAAACTGATTTTGTTATTTTAATATAGGTACTTGAAAATAATGGGATGGAATTGTCAAAGTATTTTACTACACCAAACATATTGTAATATTTTTTTAAATAAGTAGTTTATGTTATAAAATAATGTTCTAATATGATTATAATTATATACGGATGTTTAACCCAATGGGCTAAAATTTTGGTGACATTAATTAGTTGAAATTTAAAGATTCTAAAACTTGTATTAAAGTGGCCATATCATGATTTCTTAAACTAGCCTTATGTTAAGTTATCGTTAAGATAACGAGAATGGAATTTGAGATCTGTTAAAATTTGCAAATAATTATTTAGAAAAATCCTTTCTTGAACGTCAAATAATTTAAATAAATCTATTAAAAAGAAGTTCAATTAATTTAAGAAACTATATTTTAGTTATAGCTTGTAACGCAAGATTCATTACTGGCTTAATACAGAAAAGGGAAGTAAATATGCCAAGCAATTTCTATTACACAGGAGTGTTAAACATTTATTTTATACATACAACTATTAATGTGTCTCCTCTTCAAGGACACACAATAAAAATAAAGAGTCAAAGTTGATAGGACAGAAGGTGTGAAAGATTGTACAAGTTAATAGTCACGTTTATTAATATCAATTGAATGGAAATCATGTAGATTAACATCTGGGTGGTTCAAAACCCCCAACTTGAATTTAGTAACTGGGAGCTCATTGCCCCCTTAAAAGCTACCATACATATAATATTGCCTTTGCAAAGTTAACCTGATTTATGTTTAACTGGAGTTACACACAAACAAACCACCTAAACTAGGTGACATACCTTAGTTTAAATACTCTACGTTACGAGACTCCTTAAAGAGGAGCTTGAGCACTTTCTAAAACGAAAGATCGTGTACACAAATGTGGTTGATAATGTTAACATCAAACGAAACAACCAGTCAATAACCTAACAGTTACATCTACACAATTACAAGCTTTCTTTCGAGACCAAAGAGAGTCACGACTGTGTTGCACAAAATCTAGATTAAATACACTCGATGTACCGCTAGTTACCGATGATAATACTTACAAAGTAATCTTAACTGTTGAATAGAGAGAATAGTAACTGGCTTTTTTCTCCGCCAAGTGGGAGTTGTAAATTAATGTTTATTTCAGTATCAGGAAGAGTAGGATTCAAGGCTATTCAAAAACACTCATTAGGCCGACTCCTAACTAGGACTGTCTGGTTATATAGCAGTGATAACACATGGCTCACGCTGTCAAATGACAGAATTATAAGAAGAAAATCCACAATATTCTTCCAAAGTATATTAGCACCTGAAGGGCGCTGGACCCCACAAATAACAATTTTGAATGTGAGCCATTTATACTCATATAAAGGTATAAAGAACCCCCACGAGTTTTCCAGCCCGCAAGGTAAACGAAGGTACATACTAAACTGCTTGTAAGAAGCTTATAGCTCAATTAGGTCGAGTAATTGTGCCATTAATTCCCTAAGATCCTATCTACCAAAACAGACTTTGATAATAAATAAATTGGCCACGTAACTCGGGGTGAAATTGACACTAGTCAGAAGGACTTGGTGCGAAGAAGATATGTTCTGGCCACACTTATACAAACATGTTGACTTTAACTGATAGCTAATTCATAGAACAAATTAATACTTGCTAGGATGGAAGCATAGTAACAAAATAAACATTAAAATATATTTACAAGTAAAGAAAAACTGAATGAACGTTAGTGCACGACTAGCTATAATAATTAACGTCAAGACATTACGTTAAGCGTCTCCATCTACGGCGCGCGGGAGTGACGGAATGTTCAATCATCTTATGAGCGGCTGGTCAGACGACTAGTGGTTGTTGGCGACACGTAAATCGCAGAGCATATAGTTGAAAATAAATACACCAAATAGGTCAAGAGGGCTCGCTTGTATACGAGCTGAATGTGACCTCTTAAGAACGGGGAGAAGAGAGGGTGAGTCTCGCAAGTCGTAGATCCATCCAGTAGGTTGATTTTGGTCGATGACCATGCCTGCTCGTGCCCGAGATGTGGCGAACTGATCCAGGAAACAGTTGATAATTGAGTGAGTCAAGCGGGCGTCTTATAGAAGGCCACCTTATCTTGGGTCATCCGAGCAAGCAGAGCTAGTGAGATTATGTGAATGTGTTAGAGAAAAAATACCATTAAAATGGAAAGTGTGTGTGTGTGTGTGCGGAGAAATTGTGTGTGAGATAAATTGAGAGAGAGAAAAAGAATATGTGAGGAAGAATGCGTGATAAAGTGTGTGAGAGATTATGTGTGTATGAGATAAAAGAGTGTAAAATTTTGAGAGGGATATTGTGTGAAAGAAGGAGAAAATGTGAGGGTGTGTGAGAGAGAGAGTTTGAGAATAAAAGTTAGAGAGAGAAAATAAAGAGTTAGAGAGTTGAGAAAGATCTTGAGAGAGTGAGTTCGAGAGAAAGATCATTTGAAAGAGAGAATGAGTTTGAGCTAAAGAGAGTGAGTGTAAGATAAATAGAGTGAGAGTGGATTAGAGAGTTTGGGAGAGAGGGAGCTTGGGGAATATTGTTTGAGAGAGATAGTTTGTGAGAGAGCTTTCAAGAGATAAAACGTTCGAGAGAAAGAGTGTTTGAGAGCTTAAGAAAGTGTGTCAATTAGAGTGTCAGAGAGAGAGAGAGAGGGAATGTGAAAAGATATTTGTGGTACTCAATCATTACTTTTAAATATATTTTCTCAAAATCAAGTTGTAGAATGAAAACATAGCTTAACTTATATATTTGTATTGTGTTACTATTTGCTAAAATGAGCATCAACCTCCATTATTTCAATAAAATGAACATTAAAACCCATTATTTGAAAAGAATTAACACCAAAACTCGTACTTATATAGTTAAAATGGTTATTTTAATATAATTTTCAAGATCATTTTATCGTTTTTGAGCTTATAATAAATACCAAAACTTATTTAAACATCATGTTATCATGCACGAAACAAAACGTCGACAATATTCTCACGATCTTAACAACTTAAACTATTAATTTTAGAATTGTGCTCTGTATTATTGATTTAAACGCGAATTAACGATAGCAATATTCCATTAAAAAATAAATGTTTCTCCAGTTTAGGGATCTCAATCTAGATGTGTTATAACCAGCTTCCAAAGATAAATATTAATACAAATAGAAAATTGTGATTTGTTCGGACCAACAAATAAATATTGAGTTATTATTTTTAGCCAAAGAGATATATTTTATTCAAGAAGAACATGATGTAGTGTAGTAAGGAAACGTATTTATATTATAAAAGTAGAATTCAATATAAAATTACAATGATGGTAGTTGAAATTAAAGTTGAAATAATGATTATAATAACAATATTAATGTATTACATTGTAACCTAAAAAGAACTGAAGGTGGATTAATTAGATATAAATTGATTAGATTAAAGAATATATTGACAATGGATATGATTTTACAAGAATAGGACCATCTTACATAAAACATGAATATATAACATAGTAAATATATAAATAAATTAAAAATTAAAAAACATAATATTTTAGGTTAAGATGGATAAGTAAATATGGCAAGAATCAAAAAATATAATATTTATTAAATTATTGATTGTTGAGTATTGATGATAATGATGATTTAAAATTTATATTTTAATACTGAATTCTGGCTTATCTGCTTTAATGCCCTTGTTCCTTTTATTTCTTTATGGCTGGTGTAGTTTCAGCCCAAGTTGCTACATGTTTCGGCGTGTCAATACGACGCCATCATCAGGCTATAGATAAAAAACAAAACAAATTATGGTACAATTCCAGTGTGAAATGTTATACGTAGAAAAGAATATGCAAAGGTTGAACGTGAATATAATAATGAAATATTGTATTTACCAATTAACGCCTTTAATATAAGTTTGTCACTATACGAAGAACTGAAACTGATCTTAGAAGGTGTGATGTAACCATGTGTATATAAACAGAGTCCAAATTTGTTCTAGAAGAAAGACTCTTCCTAACTCTTCTCAACATGATCTAACTTTAGTATGAATAACATTCATCCCAACCTCAAATTCACAGTAGAACATGAAGTCAACAACAGCATCAACTACCTAGATCTTTCAATAACAAAGAATAAACTCAACCTTTTTGAATATAAAATCTATCGAAAACCCACGCATACAGATATAATCATTCCAAATGATTGTAACCATCAACCTATCCACAAAAAAGCAGCTTTCAACAGTTTAATCTATCGACTACTCCATATACCTCTAAACAAGAAAAACTTCAAAATGGAACTCAGCGTTATCAAGCAATTAGCTACATCCAATGGTTACTCCCATTCCTTCGAATATCGGATCCTTCAGAAACAAAAATATCAACTAAACAACACAACTACTCTAAAAAACCTTCATACCAATCCTGACAACCAAAACAAATGGATCGAATTTAATTACACTGGCCAAGAAATTAACATCACCAACATTTTCAAAAAACATAAACTCAAAATCGCTTTCAGCACCAATAACAATGTCAAAAAAATATCAACAACTCCAATCTCAATAAAGTTAACCAATATCAACACAGCGGTATATACCAACTCACTTGTGAGTGCAATAGCGTTTACATAGGTCAGTCTGGAAATCAAATTTCGACTAGGTATTCCGAACATATAAGTGATTTCAAACACAATAGGAATAAATCCAAAATCTCAGAACATCTAAAAACATCCAGTCATCAACCAACCCCCATGAAAAATGTATGAAACTTTTACACAAATCTCAGAAAGGCACAACCATGAATACGGCAGAAAACATATTTATTCAAACTGCCTTACTTAACAACAGAAATATTCTCAATGAACAAACCCACTTTGAAAATCAAACACTTATTAATACTCTAAGACACCTACCCCAGCATACAAAAATGAAATAATTTCCCTTATATTCCATGCCCATCCTTCCATATCAGTGATTAACATGTTCAGGCCAATATCAAGAAACTTTAGAACTTTATCCATCTCTCTACTTATCATTCCACCCCCTTTTTTATATTTTTTATATTTCCTGACTAAGAATTTACACCAGTTAAATTTCTATCTATCTGCACCCCCTTTTTATATTTTATAAATCCTGATTATAAATTTTATACCAGTTTAATTTACATATCTATCTGCATTTCGCTCCAACAATATTAGATTCTCATTACCATATAAAATTCAATCTCTTTAATTTCTTTCATTTTCTTCTAGAACAAATTTGGACTCTGTTCATATACACATGATTATATTACACCTTCTAAAATCAGTTTCAACTCTTCAATACTGACAAGCTCATATTAAAGGTATTAATTGGTAAATACGATATTTCATTATTATATTCACGTTAATTTATCTATCTATCTGCATTTCACTCCAACACTATTAGATTCTCAATACCATATAAATTTCAATCTCCTTGATTTCTTACATCTTTCTTCCAGAACAAATTTGGACTCTGTTCATATACACATGGTTACATCACACCTTCTAAGATCAGTTTCAGTTCTTCGAATAATGACAAACTTATATTAAAGGCGTTAATTGGTAAATACTATATTTCATTATTATATTCACGTTCAACCTTTGCATATTCTTTTCTACGTATAACATTTCACACTGGAATTGTACCATAATTTGTTTTGTTTTTAATCTATAGCCTGATGATGGCGTCGTATTCACACGCCGAAACATGTAGCAACTTGGGCTGAAACTACACCGGCCATAAAGAAAAAAAGGAACAAGGGCATTAAAGCAGATAAGCCAGAATTCAGTATTAAAATATAAATTTTAAATCATCATTATCATCAATACTCAACAATCAATAATTTAATAAATATTATATTTTTTGATTCTTGCCATATTTACTTATCCATCTTAACCTATGTAAAATAATTCTATCTTTTTTTTTACTATTTTTTAATTTTTTATATACTTTAACAATAATGGGGATGGGTGCTTACACAGGAAATTGGGGAACTAGATATATATTTGATTATATAAAGCATTTATCAATTTATTAACCCCAAGCCCAATGTAATTAACAAAAAAAAAAAAAAATACATGAGATTAAAGATAAATAAATTTTGGGCTGCCCAGACAAACTTATTTGCTACGATGTTTCATAGTAAAACAATTTAAACAACAAAATGAAATTTAATATTCTAAATTAATTTAGCACGAGACTCTCTCTCGGGACCTCTGGGCCATGTTGGGCAAAAATGTACCCTTATTAATTAAGCTGACTTATAAGACTAAAACTTACTTACTATACAATTAGAGCTTCTTAAATCTACAAATTACATCTATAAATTACAGTCTATTTACACAACGAGATCAGTCAAGGTTAATAAGAATAATAACTATTATATAAAGTCATTGCCTTTGTCGAAGTAATATGCAGTTCGATGAATAAAGTTACTGTCTTGAATTAATTTATTTACGTATCATATAGTCTGTTGGTGGCTTCAGTTTGTAGACAGTTACAGTATCAGAAATCACTCACGTGTTTTAGTCGTAGTCGGCCGCGATACTATTTACTACCAATCCTTTGGTTAGTAACGTTATTCTTGTGATCCTTACTAAATCATCTTTTGCAAGAAATATTGTCTTATACTTTCGCTTTCACTAGCATCCCACTAGCGGTTTTACGTTTTCTTCCTCCTTCATAATAATTTTTACAACAATCCCCACAAAAAAAAAAACCCAAGCTCCCAAAACCAAATAAAACCTCGCTTCTTCTTTTCTCCAAGCATAGTTCGGCCATTATGGGTGCTTCCTTCGACAGAAGGCATTTAACTAGACTTAATTATAAGTAGTATAAAACCAAATAAGTATTCACCTAAGAAACAAAAATTATAGCTAAATCAAAAATATAAATTAACAGGATTAAAATTCTTACAGTGCCCTCTTAGACCTTAGTAGCTAATTATCGAATGAAAATTAGTTGTTAAGGGATATATATATATAACTATGTAAATAAAACAATTTTTAATTCCCTAAGTTATAATAAGTTATATAAATGCAAGACTTTACTTTCTCCATGTTTTGGGTTGGTACACATGTCCTGATAATTCACTCACGAAAGTCCGCTGATACATTTACAACCAGTTATAATGTCTCTTTCATCTGAATAGAAAAAACAATGGTGGCCATACTCCCATTTGAACGTCAACAAATTATCACAGGGCTTGCATCTTGCTTGTTGTTTTATACGTGTCTATTACCCCTAAAAGAGCACGTAAATCAAAGCACTTTATCTCAACAAAATCACTATTTAAATGTTCACTTAAACTCCAACTTGTTGAACGAACACTAAGGCCCGTTATCACTAGTTTCGTTCTCGCTATAAGCATCTACGCATAATAGATACCATTAAACTCCATAGATATTATAACATGAAATAGCTTAACATACATAATATAAACAAAGTAACAGAAATAAAACTAATTCAAATCTGATTTATACTGATGGTCTGTTCTCAAACAAATTGAGTCCATGGACGAATGCCACACACACCTGGGTACTGAACCTGGACCCTTCGTGTGTAACTAAAATATGAGTCCCGTGCTCCTAGTAGTCAAAATTCCACAAAGACACTTAAGAAACAACTCAGGTCAATACCTGGCTTGGACTCTAAGCTCACAAAAAAACAACCAAATAATTTATCTGGGGGATAAAAAAAAATGGAGTGAGCGTAAAAAAAATTGTTATACTCCCAGAGCTAACTAGCTTATTTACCTAGCTTCTAATTCCCTTCTAAAAGATTTGAAATGAGAGAAGAAACACCACTTGGTGGGGCAGACTTTCATAGCTTCACATGTGGCTCAAACCTTCCATCAGCAGTTTCATGACACACCTCACCAGCAAAATAATATCATCTTCTTAACTTCTTATAATGGCTCCATGACGACATAACAAAAAAAACAACCTATCAGACTAGATCCTTAAAAGCGCTTCACTGAGAAGGTTGGAACAATTTTCCAAGACCCAGAGAAAGTGCAGGCATCTATCTCATTTAAAATAAGTGTCCCTCAGGAAAGGTCGTCTATACGAGATCCTGGAATGACACTCCTCGTAGTCACCATTTCTATGGTCTACCGGCTCACATTAACGGTGATGGCTTCACATCTTGACAGTTACAAACTTGCTGCCTCGTTCTTATAATTTGGCCAAGCTGGTTCCCTAAAGGTTAAAGGAGTTTTGCTGCTCCTCCACCATGCGTGTGTCCTATAGTTTCTCTAGTCAGCTGAAGATAATAATACCAAATTAAACATATAAAATTGTCGGAGCAAAAAAAAATATCTTTTAAAGTGAAATAAAATGTGTCTCTTCTTATTCTCCTACTGTGTTTTTACCTATTCTTATTGCTTCTGTACTTCCCCTATCTCTTCGGTTCTTGTTTTAAATGTTCCTTCTGTTCTTTGGTTACCCCTGTTCCGGTAACAATAACTACCTAAAATGATACAATGACATCCCCATCGCTAATCATAAAATCATCGGGGGAAAAATGTCGTTTCACTCGGCCCATCTCTTCAGAAGCGTGGCGTTAAAAACTCCTTTGTTAACTTTTCCCTCCAACTCAGCTAGCTCGAACGCATTGTGGTGGATTATCCTAGTGATTACATAGGGACCAGAATATAGAGGATATAATTTCTTTGTCTCCTTGCTGAAATAATCCGATACCGGGCTGTCTCTCAACAACACTTTATCGCCCAATACAAAAGGTGGTATACATTTCCTTTTCTGATGTTTGAGACGACTAGCGGCCATCTTTTGGAGAAATCGGGTGGCTCTTTTTTTTAGTAATGGTAGAACGACTTCAGGGCTCACAGAATCGGGTTTCTTCTCTGACAACCTTGGTTCAGAAAAGAGCTGATCTAGGAAAGTCTCCTTTCTTATTCCGAAATGGACTTCATATGGCGTGAGTAGTGTAGAGTGGTGGGTTAGTGAGTTCAACAATTCCTCTAGAAGTGGTACATAGGACGGCCATATTGTGTGTTTGTGATGACAATAGCATCTGAGGAATCTCCCGATCTCCCTCATACTTCGCTCGCAAGGATTCGACGCGGGATGCCTGATGGAGCTAAAAGTGGCTTGCACCCTTAAGGCACTGAGATCCCGTGACCATTTCTTACCAGTGAACTGGGTTCCGTGGTCAGAAAGGATCTGTAACGGGACACCTGCGCTTTGCACATAGACACGCACCCGGTTCAGACACGCGTCCGTGGTGGCCCTCTTCATACAAAATAGCATAGTGAATTTAGAAAAAACATCAACCATCGAAAATATGTATGTTAGGCCTCTCGTAGCTTTAGGGAGAGGTCCAAAAATATCCACGGCCACTAGATGATTGGGTCCCTTTGTTAGGATGGCTTGATACTCGCCTTGATATGTGACTTTACCAGGTTTGGTTTTCTGGCACACCTCGCACCTACGAGTTAATCGGTTACAGTCGGAGTATAAACCAGGCCAATAAACATACCTACGGAGAAGATGATAGCATTTAAATGCCCCGAAATGCCCAAGTTTTAAATGAGCGTGATTTACAAATCTTTCCCTCAAAGAGGTGGGCAGGTAAACCTGACTGGAAAAATCCAGGGGATGTTCTGAAGTGGTTTTCTTGTATAGGATTCCCTGGCTTAGGGCGTATTTCTGTGCGGCCTTGATGGTTTTGGCTGACTCCTCACCCAGCGTATGAGGTAGTTCCAGCTGTTGCATCAATTTGAGGGTTTCCGGGTCTTTCCGCTGTAGTGCGCCGATGTCTCTCAGCTGTTCTTCAAAAATTAGGTGCCCGTCTAGCTGCGCCGGAAGCACCAAGAAACTGTCCGAAGTCCTCGGCAGTTCCTGCTCTGGCTGCCCTTGCGCGTTAGTTGGAAACCTACTCAAAGCATCTGCCTGATGGTTATCTTTCCCTGGAAGGAATTCTAACTCTAAACCAAACTCCTGAATGGTTAACACCCACCTGGCCAACCTGTCACTTTTTAGCCGACACGTATTCATAAAAGTCAAAGCTCGGTGGTCGGAAAGAATGACAATTTTCTGCCCCAGTAATAAGCTCCTGAAACTCTGCAGGGCCCAGACTATCGACAGGCACTCTCTTTCTGTCACGGTATATCTGCGTTCCGCGGGATTCAGTTTCCTACTGTTCATGGCCACGTATTGATGCTGTCCTTGATCATTTAGCTGGCTGATGGTGACTCCAAGTACGTAGGCACTGGCATCGGTGGTGACGAAAAAGGTCTTCCCTAAAATTGGTTGCTTGAGGGTTCGGGACTCGAGGAACAAATTCTTCACTTCTTTAAAAGCCGTCTCTTCGACTTCTGTCCACCTCCAAGGTGATACTTTCTTTAACAAGTCTGTGAGAGGAACCCCTACCTCCACTAGCTTACAGGTATATCCCCGGTAGAACCCTACAAACCCTAGGAATGCCTTAACTCCGATCTTGGAGGTGGGTGGCTTGAATTCTCTAATAATCCTTAGTTTCTCGTTATCCATTTTCACCCCATCACAGGTTAAGATGTGTCCAAGAAAAGGGACTTTATCCCTACAAAATAGAGATTTCTTCAATCGAAGGGTCATCCCGCATTTTATCAGTCGCTTAAAAGTTCTCTCCAGGTGTTCTAAATGCTCTTCAAAAGTGGCTGAAGTAATCAGAGTGTCATCAACATATGCCCTGGCGTACCCGTGACACTCAGGGCCAAGTACTAGGTCCATACACCTCGTGAACTCCGCTACGGCGTTACTTAGTCCAAATGGTAACACTTCAAACTGGTACTGTCTTGACTTATACAGGAAAGCAGTATAGTGTTTCACCTCGGGTTTAAGGCTTAGCTGGTAGTAGCCCTGGGTCAAGTCAACCGAACTCATGAATTTGACGTCCCTGAACTCTTGCAGCATGTCAGCGATATTAGTAGGGGATTCATAATCCTTCCGGATGAGGGAGTTGAGCTTACGGGCGTCCAGACACAATCTGACGGACTTATCCTTTTTTATTACACATACTAAAGGATTCACAAAAGGGCTGGAACACCGGCTAATGATACCGTAGTCTAACATGCTCTGTATCTGTTGGTCCAGCTCACTCTCGTAGGCTTTAGGCAAAGGGTAAATCTGATAATAGTAACCATCTCTCTGGGTGAGAGGTATATCTGCCTGATAGAGAGTATTTAGTCCAGGACGCTCTGAAAATACCCTTTTGCATTTCCATTACACTGTCATTAGGTTAGACTGCTGATCTGAACTCAAATGACCTAATTCTGTGACAAGGTTCTCAAAATAGACTTTGGTGGGGGGTACACCACCCACCAGCTCATTGCGGCGTCCGGCATTACACGGCTTCGAAGATCTTGAGGCAGGGTTGTATTCTAGTGCCAAAACACGTACCGTATTGCCGTCCGCGTTCACTGACCAGTCGCCAATATCTACCGCAAAACTTTTAGGTTCCTGGTCCTGGAGATGATCTATCTGTACCCGCCGGTTCAGAAAATCCAAAAATATCCCCTGTTCGGTCAGATAGTCGATCCCCAAAATTATTGGTTTCAACAAACTCTTTACTACTAAGCACCTTGCCTTAGTATTCTTGCCTAGTAACATAACTGATAACAAAACTTGCCTACGTATGGGCGGACTTTTCCTATTAGTAACCCCCAAAATCTTCACTGATGGAACAGGAAAAGAAAGAACGTTCCTTCCCGCAGCGATAATCGACTCTACCGTCTCCTCTGAGATACAACTGATCTCCGCCCCGTATCTAAAAGGCACCTTACTGCCAGTCCTTCCACTTCTAAAACTAGCTCAGGACAAGTGGGACTCTCCCGCTGGTCACTGTCGTCATACTCTTGTAGTAGATCCTCACGCAGGTCCACTCCAAGAGTTCCAACCGCCTCTTCCGTAGCCAATTCTGTACCCAGATCCTTTACAACCTGCGCCCCATCTGGGCAGCTTAAGCCACAGGTTTACCATTTTCCTCCTTCGCGATGACGTTCACATCAAAGGACCGAGGAGCTCGTTCCGAGTGGGGTGAAGGGTTAGGTCCCCGGTAACCATGGTTACCTCTAGCCGTTGATTCGTACTGGTGGTGTGGATGTTGATGTTGTTGGGAGGATTGTTGTGATCCATTATAATATATTTTCTCTCTCCCACTGGAGTCCGAGTGGCTACGATCATTTGATCTGTTATCCCGTGGTGACCTCCACTCCCTAGCTCCAGGGTTTAGGCACCCCCTGTCGTTAGGTCCTCTATCTGGACGCCGTTGGGACGAGTTGGACCAACTTATATTACCATCCCGGTCAAACCTAGGGACCCAGTATCTACGCCCCAGGCCTCCTCGGCCGAATCCTTCCTGTGGACCTGGAGGTTGCTCATTCCTCCTAAATCCTCCGCTACTGGGTTCAGTGGGGGAAAATCTGGATGACATCCCACGGTCAAGTTTCCGTTCTTCCTCAAGCGCATCCATTCTCTGGAGGCCAGCTCTAAACTCTTCGAGAGACTTATATGCGGTTCCGATGAACAACTCCCTCAGTCTGATAGGCAACTGGTGGATCACCATGTGCACAATTTCAGTGTCTGTGATTGGTGACTCAAAGTGGCGGCTCTTGGCGTAGATGTCCGCCAAGTAGCCCTCTAGGGTCCCTCCTTGCACGCTGTATCGGGAGGCATGAAGTTTAGCACGCAATTGTCCCTGTGTCTCGGTTGACCAAAACATTCCTAGGAACTTCGACCGGAAATCCATCCACCCTTTGACTCCCTCCTTACTCACCGACCACCAAGGTACGGCGTCACCTATTAGATAGTGGCCTGCAAGTTTCACTTTCTCTTTGTCGGAAAGGTGGAGTCCCTCAAACAACTCCTCTAGGGCCGCAATGTGCGCTACTGGATTTTGTTGATTCCGACGGCTGAACCGGGGAAGCCGGTTCTCCAGTGAACGTTCTCCTAATAGAGTTAGCAGGGGTGACATGAGATTGTCCGGGCCAGTGTTGTGCCCCGTCCCTGACCTCTTGGCGATGCTAAGAACTTGCATCTGTAGGTTCGCTATCGTCTGCGTCACGTCACTCATCTTGCTTTCGAGTATTTCCTGGGCTCGAACGTGGTCCTTACTCTTCTCATCCATCCTGGAAATGGTTGAATGTATGGCGGTGGTAGTCCCTAATTGATTCTCTCTTTGTGTATGCCCTTATATGTTCAGTGAGCGTAACCTCTCCTCTAGTAACGTGGTATGACGTTCTAATCGCTCATCCACCACCTTCCGGTTTGACTCCAGTTCCTTATGTACCTCAGTCATAATAGTCTGAGCCTTCTGCTGGACCTCGGCTAGTTCAAAGGAAACCCGCTCTTCTGAGACAGCAATCCTCACTTCCAAGTCCCTCCTAGTACGTACTAATTCATTAGCAAACTCGTTTCTGAAAGAGCTTGTCAGTGTCCCTATATAGGTTTTCAGGTCCTCCTTCGTCTGCTCACGGCTGTCCCTAAGTTGGCCCTCTAAGCTGGCTCTTAATTCCTCTTGTCCCGCCTTCATTTGTTCCTGGCTAGCTACCAGCTGTCCTAATAGCTGTTGGATCCCTGCTAGAGTATCGGGAGGGGTGTGGTAGGAACTTGGACAGCGGTGGTTTGTATGCAGGGTGGGGAAACTAAAGTGTGGGGTAGGTCATGTGGAGAGATAGAGGTGGTTGGTATGTCAAGTTTCCTAACCTCGTCCCCAATTTCCTCTAACAACTGAGGGATCACAGTTACCTCCTCCTCAATACTTCGCACTATCTCCGTGACTCCATATTAATAGTATCTGTAGTCAGATTTACCGTGGACTCTTTAGCTCCAATTCTACTTCTAAGGAAATAACCCCCTGGTTTCATACTTCTTGAACTAACCACAATTTCATAACAGTTGTCTTTTTGAAACTTTTAAGAGTAAGATACATTTTTCCCAACATGAAAGTAGGCCCCACGTTGTTGGCGCAACTGTAAAATAATTCTATCTTTTTTTTTTACTATTTTTTAATTTTTTATATACTTTAACAATAATGGGGATGGGTGCTTACACAGGAAATTGGGGAACTAGATATATATTTGATCATATAAAGCATTTATCAATTTATTAATCCCAAGCCCAATGTAATTAACAAATTAAATAAAAATACATGAGATTAAAGATAAATAAATTTTGGGCTGCTCAGACAAACTTATTTGCTACGATGTTTCATAGTAAAACAATTTAAACAACAAAATGAAATTTAATATTCTAAATTAATTTAGCATGAGACTCTCTCTCGGGACCTCTGGGTCATGTTGGGCAAAAATGTACCCTTATTAATTAAGCTGACTTTTATTCTTGTGATCCTTACTAAATCTTCTTTTTTAAGAAATATTGTCTTATACTTTCGCTTTCACTAGCATCCCACTAGCGGTTTTACGTTTTCTTCATCCTTCATAATAATTTTTACAACAATACCCACAAAAAAAAAAAACCAAGCTCCCAAAACCAAACAAAACCTCGCTTCTTCTTTTCTCCAAGCATAGTTCGGCCATTATGGGTGCTTCCTTCGACAGAAGGCAGTTAACTAGACTTAATTATAAGTAGTATAAAACCAAATAAGTATTCACCTAAGAAACAAAAATTATAGCTAAATCAAAAATTTAATTAACAGGATTAATATTCTTACACCTAAAATATTATGTTTTTTAATTTTTAATTTATTTATATATTTAATATGTTATATATTCATGTTTTATGTAAGATGGTCCTATTCTTGTAAAATCATATCCATTGTCAATATATTCTTTAATCTAATCAATTTATATCTAATTAATCCACACTCAGTTCTTTTTAGGTTACATTGTAATACATTAATATTGTTATTATAATCACTATTTCAACTTTAATTTCAACTACCATTGTAATACATTAATATTGTTATTATAATCATTATTTCAACTTTAATTTCAACTACCATCATTGTAATTTTATATTGAATTCTACTTTTATAATATAGATATATTTTATTTAAAGACTTACAGCCATGCAGCAAATAACGGTTTCCATAGTGATTTAAAAAATAATGAAAAAACTAAAATTATCTGTGAAAATAGGGTTTTCGTGGAAAACTACAATTTTTACAGACATCCTGGACTCCTAACCGTTAAAATCAGTGGTCGTTTCTCCAAATTTGTTCAGTCTTTTCCTCGTAATTTCTATTACTGGAAACGGGCTTATCAAATTATATAGCAGAATTAAATTCGAGGTCGAATAAGTATTCAATAAATAAATATTATCAGCCCTACTTGGATTTGATCCAGGATATCTTGGACTCATATTTGGCGGATTTTCCCTCAAAGCCAGAGGAAAGGACATAAAATATCAATAAAGAAAGTATTTGTTGGATCAATGGAAAATACGCCTCTATGGTTTCCTAAAATAATTTTGTACTTTAAGGAATTAAAATAAGGTAAGTAAACTTTTGATTTTAGTAAATGTATACATAACATATTTTATCAAAAGTAAAATATTTATGAAATATATGATAAAATGTGTTGGGTATATGTTATAAAGTGAAACATTTAGAAAAACACTTGAAAGCCTTTGCAATGCATTTTAATATTGTGGTTGTATGACTCCTTTAACACAGTAATATATAATATTATATTAACTAATTTAACTCAAAGTTTTGTTTAGAGCTTTGATCACCAATTATAAAGGAAATCGTAGTGTTCGTGAAGTTCTGGTAGCTATTTAACTGAAACAAAGTTTTAGCTTTTTTTTTGTTTATTATATTGCAATGAAAGGGCAAAAAGGTATTTTTGCATTCAGAGATTTGTTTGAAGTCCATTAGTTAGCTCGAAAGTTAGCCTTTTATTGAAAATTCACTCACACTGACTCACACACACACACACACACACACACATAAATTACTTATAAAATATGAAAATGGTCTTGAATGAAAAGGTAATTTAATAATCACCAGTACTAATTAGTAGAGCGTTGTGATTATATCCACCTCTGTGGTCACATGGTTTATTTAATCAATCAATAGTGCTGTCATGTTTATCGCTGTGTCTATTACTGTCCACCATTTAATATATTTATTGTAATAATGTGACTCAATAAACGTCATTCAGTTCGATACCTTATCTCAATCCGCAACGTATCCACGTACCTTATTAAAGTTGGTAAAAATGAGCACTTTAAGCAATCTCCATAATTAATAATTTATAATCAATTAATAATCAATAATTAATAATCCATAATTAATAATCCATAAAAATAGTCCCATCAATCCTAATCCTACATACAAAGAACTAATTGAGAAATATACAAATAAAAACTAAACTATAGCCTACAGGTTAAGTACCACAAAGTGCTACAAATTAACATCACTGATGGACTGAGAATAGAAATTGCTTTTTCAAGTAAACCTGTCTTGTATCGTCGTATAGGTTAAGATTTAGTATAAAATATGGACTAATTGAATTCAGGCCAAGGTAGCTACAATTTTGTAAATATAATATTTTGTTGGTGTTATTGTATTGCATTTTGTATGATCCATAGATAAATTCAAAGAACTATGCTAAAAGGTCACTTAAAATCTCTAAAGTTATAAATCCACGCGACATATCTTCTACATCTCTGTAAATTAGATATTACCTGTTTTCTCTCAGCGCCATGAACATAATGTCAACAGATGATTGAAGCTCAACCATTATTTCAATACCTAAATATCAAGTCTCTAACAGTACTGACAAGTACACAAAACTTCAAACCCGAGAGTCAACTATCAAGATTAGAACTGGCCAAAATATCGTAGCTGGGCAACAAAGTAAACTATCAAGTTAAGAACTGGCTGAACTATCTCAGCCTAGACCTAAAGTTGACTATCAAGCTAAGAATTGGCTGAACTATCTCAGCCTAGCGCTACAGTTGACTATCAAGTTAAGAAATGGCTGAACTATCTCAGCTTAGCGCTAAAGTTGACTATCAAGCTAAGAATTGCCTGAACTATCTCAGCCTAGCGCTACAGTTTACTATCAAGTTAAGAACTGGCTGAACTATCTCAGCCTAGCGCTACAGTTGACTATCAAGTTAAGAACTGGCTGAACTATCTCAGCCTAGCGCTAAAGTTGACTATCAAGCTAAGAATTGGCTGAACTATCTCAGCCTAGCGCTACAGTTGACTATCAAGTTAAGAAATGGCTGAACTATCTCAGCTTAGCGCTACAGTTGACTATCAAGCTGAGAATTGGCTGAACTATCTCAGCCTAGCACTACAGTTGACTATCAAGTTAAGAACTGGCTGAACTATTTCAGCCTAGCGCTACAGTTGACTATCAAGCTAAGAATTGGCTGAAATATCTCAGCCTAGCGCTACAGTTGACTATCAAGCTAAGAATTGCCTGAACTATCTCAGCCTAGCGCTACTTGACTATCAAGCTAAGAATTGGCTGAAATATCTCAGCCTAGCGCTACAGTTGACTATCAAGCTAAGAATTGCCTGAACTATCTCAGCCTAGCGCTACATTTGACTATCAAGCTAAGAATTGGTTGAACTATCTCAGCCTAGCGCTACAGTTGACTATCAAGTTAAGAATTGGCTGAACTATCTCAGCCTAGCGCTACAGTTGACTATCAAGCTAAGGATTGCCTGAACTATCTCAGCCTAGCGCTACAGTTGACTATCAAGCTAAGAATTGGCTGAACTATCTCAGCCTAGCGCTACAGTTGACTATCAAGTTAAGAATTGGCTGAACTATCTCAGCCTAGCGCTACAGTTGACTATCAAGCCAAGAATTGGCTGAACTATCTCAGCCTAGCGCTACAGTTGACTATCAAGCTAAGAATTGGCTGAACTAACTCAGCCTAGCGCTACAGTAGAAAATCAAGATAAGAACAGAGACAACTATCGAAACTCAGACGTACAGAAGAATATCAAGATAATATTTGGGTGAATTATTGCAATTCAGCCCCAAAATCGACTATCAAGCTAAGAACTGGGCGAACTATCACAACTCATCCCTGCAGGAGAAGTGACGTGCCAGTCACGTACTATTTGTTTTCATCGTTACTTATGTATACCATATGATAGGAAAGAGTATTTTCGTCAAATTATTATTTATTTTTCATTTATACGTCATATTTTCATCTTGTAGGACTTTGACTGGCTTTGTTACCGTATAGCTTTTTTACTCTTCCAATTTATTACAAATGTTATCTAGACAAAATATCCTAGATACTAGAAATGATATAATTAATGTATTTATATCCAACTGAATATAAATTATATTATTACAATGGAATATTAAACATATCTTTCAGATTAAATAAATAACAATGACCTTGATCTGACAAATGCAGATATGATAGCGACATACCTGAATTCAAACATCACCCTCCCCGTCATTCTACGTCCTGTATTGTGAAAGTAACTTCTTAGTACATTCCAACACTGAAACAGGCCAATATTAATTTTCGAATAAAATTGTTATTTAATCAAAAGTTAATTTAATGTAATATGATAATGTTCATTACTATAATAATATGACAATCTTTATATAAAAAAAGGATATGCATTAAAATGATGCAAGCTACTAGGTTTTTAAATATTTCTTACTGAAATCAAATTAATGTTCTTAAAAAACCTGATACTCGGTATTTTCTTCAAATTTCACCATTTTGTTAATTTTCTTATTATTTTGACTGTAACGAGTTACACCATATATCAATGGGTCAACACTCACCAACCCGGGGCCGCTAGCAGAAGACCATCACACAGCACAAAACACTATCACTGACCTCCGCTCTCCGAAGTAATTCTAAACTGACTGAGCGACGCGCCCGACTTGGCAGTTAAACGATGGCTATTAATGACATAATATAATAATTGTTAGGAACATACAAGGTAGTCTAGAAGGAATATATCCGTACTAACGTGAATGCGGAATGTAAAGACTACATTGGCTGATAACTAAGAAGCAGATCCTTAAGCACCAAAAATTTGGAAAATTGGCAAGCAATTGGGCCATAAAAATATGGGATATAGCTACTAGAATAGTCAAATAAATAAAAAAGCACACAATAGACAATGTAAACTTTATTTTACTACCTACTATTTTATTATATTATAGTCATATTGCGTGTTTGTACTACATTAGTCGTACGTAGCCCAGTAGTGGAAAGATTAGCCATTACTAATGTATCGTTGTCCTGGGCACGTCCGAATGAAATAATCGTACATCCTTTCTGTGGGGGCTCTTTCCATGTTCGAATAAGATGAAATGAGATGATGGTATAATTAGTATGAGGGTGTTGAACCAGTAGAAATACTTACAAACTAACTTAAACCTAGCTAATTCCCCTTTAGGGAAAATACCTCAGGTACCAGCTGGAAATGGAACACGTGACTCCTATGCTCGTAGCCAGATACACTGATCACTACAGCTTGAGGCTGGTTACTATGTTATTGCCTTCAGACTAACCACATCACTGTTATTTTATCACCACGTCTCATTACTCGCTCGGGATACAAGCATATGTTACACTAATTACGCTAACATATTAGAGGTTATAAGAGATAATTTAGAGGAAGTGTATCAGCACTTGCATCAAGGAAACGTGAAAAACCATGATTAAAAACACCTAAATACACCAGACCGATATTCGAATTTCAATGTAATTTTATAGGTGGCATTAGCCTATTCGACCACTGAAGAGGGTTGAATGCTGTTAAACGCTATACAATTTTCTTTATATTCTATAATATGGGCTATATTTCCAGATATAATGTTTTTTTATTATTTGAAAATGAAGTTCTAACTCACACAATGCCAAGGGATAATATTTCAAATTTGCCGGTTTCTGAATAAGTGGAGCCTTCTTCCTGTAATGGCGTGCCAGTTTCTCCTGAGATAGTGTATGCCACTGCTCCCATTATCCTCCACTCAATTTATGCTCATGCAAATCTATTTAACAAGTGTAAATTATCAAACCTACTCCAAACAATTATGCCACAAATTACAATTTCTAAGGAACTGGACATATCTTTCAGCAAAAAATCAATAACGTATGAAAAAGAGAGAGGTCAGAGCCGAAGTAGACGTGTTAAGGCACATATTCAAAAAAACAAGAGAATATGTAATAATAGGCACTTTAAATTAACATAATGTTCTCGTTATAACATCAAATCCATTATATATCTCAACTGACTATGTTTTACGACCAAGGAAAAGAAGAGGCTAATAGGCTCAATCCGGTCTCTACTGATAGCCCATCAATTTCACCAGATATAGATCCATATCTCACATACTGCCCCACCGGAAATCAGTTTTCTGCAAGTGTGCTTGCAACTGTGTTTCACCATAGTAATCAGGAGAATGTCTTCTTGTTCAACTTTCATGTAACATGTTTTATGATATCTTTACTTTTAATACGAACACGATTCATATTTTAATGGCATGAATCTGGACAACGTTATTTAAACACAGTTATCTTAAAATGGAAATTAAAAGATCAGCTAAATTGATCGATACATTTGTTATAAAGATAAGAAACACTTTGGCACTCAACATTAAACAGATGGTTAATTAATTACACAACATATTATCTTATAATGGCAGATTCACTATAAGTACTAAACTTTACCTCCAGGGATTGATTAGTTAAAAAAATTACTAATATATAAAATAATTTAGGCCTATGATAATTTTGTAGTAGCACAGGCAGTTATTAGTCTATTGTTCACATCATTGTTAGCATTGTCTAAACGCCACTCTCGTGTTTGACTGAATTGCTGGTAGTTCTGGTCGGGTGTTGTGAGTGCAGCCCCTGCGGGCCCCTCTCCAACGTCTACCACTAAAGTGATTTTACACTATTCCTTGAATCAAATTCAAGTACTTTTCTTCAAATATTCTATCTACTTTATTTCTATTAATTTAGAGTAATTACGAGTAAGTTTTCCATTAGCTTCACTTGCATTTAAGTCCGATAAATTTTCTTTCCCTGCAAACCATCTAATACGATAAGCACGATATTAGTAACTTATGAGGCAATGGAAATGTTGACACGTTAAAGACGACCAGTAGTAAAGAACCATTATAAAGTGTTTAAATTTAATATTTAAGATACAAATAAAAATATCATCTACAGACACAACCATAAAACAAATACATTTATAGACGCAATTGCAGTCTTACGTGGAGTCATTTTTGCAAAGAACACCAACATAAATTGTTTAAATTTATTATTTAATAAACCAAAATAAATTAAATTGAAAGAAGAACTTTATAGTGTGCGCCCTATCACACTTAGAAAAATATAGATTTTAGCTTACACCCAAATAGTAAGCAAGAGTGCTAAAGCATTCAAGACAACTGACAAGTTTAGGTGATAGAAAGTAAGGAAACAGACTCGAGGCCAATGCTTTATGCCCGTACGAGCATTTCCTAAGAACATTATCTAACCCCCCCCCCCCCTCCAGCCCTCTCACACTAGTAGAATATAGTGTCATGCTTTGACCTATGCAAAGAAGCCGTGACGTATCTTTACTGCCAACACCTTGATTTTTAAAGACTGCTTCGCTCGATGATGAGGTAACGTTTTGTTACAGGTCCATAACTTGCCCTGTTCCCGGTAAAATAAGCAGTGTGAGAGAAACGGTCAGTCTCGTTTTGTTAAGTACGTTTGAGTTTACTTGCAACAAACAAACAAACATACAAACATTATTAAAATATATTATTTTGGTTTTCTAACCGTTTAGATTACTCAGAAAAAAAAAATATATGCAAAAATAATAATGTACACGAGGACTTTTGTAGCAATTATTGCTCCAAGTCAACAAAATGGGGACAGTCAAGCATAATATTTCACTTACCCAATACCACTAATCTGGCCGAGCACCGTGCGCAAACAAACACCCGACTACACGAACCACAAGTGAACAACTGCCAAGACTGAGCCGAGTTCTGCCTCTCGCCACCAGAGCCCGGCACCACCGCTAACATAATCAGTCCGCCCAACTTCAAGAAACGAGAACAAGATGGTAACGGCCAGGCGTTGCCAGAATAATATGGAATGTTCTTCTGCCCGCGCGCCCCCCTTCCTTTGTGCCTATCCTGTTCGATGAGTGAGCCATATAAAAGACCATCCGTCGAGGAAGACGCCACTCTTGGACTTGGCTGCGACCATGTAGGGATAAGCGTCGGCGTAAAGGACATATTATATTAATGTAAGAATAAAATCCAATTTCGGTTAAATGTAAATTTGGGAACTAGTCAAAATTCTTTTTAGATCTTTTATCAAATTTAATTATAATGTATTTGGGTTAATCTTCGTCTTTTGATATATTTTATAATGAGCGTATTGTAAAGTCAGGCATCTTCTGTATTATGAATATTAGGCATTATGCGCGAACTTTATTCTCAACCAAGTAACTTTTTTGTCTCTATTGTAAATAAGGCACTTTGGGTTTGGTAAACATTAAGGCGGGAAAGTGTTTGGAATATGGTGCTGAGAATTTCAATGTTAGCAGAATGGAGTATTGCACTAGATTATTATATAGATCAACTTAACTTTATATTTTTTTTTTACTAGTTTCTCGATTGTTGTTTTTAGGATAGTTTTGTCATTATCTTTTTGTGCCAAAATAGTAACAAATAAACAAACTTAATGGGGCAATGTTAGGAAATATCCTTGATACTTATAATTGTATTATACTCCTTGTTTAGGACATAGGCTAAAGCTTTTGTGAGTTACGCTAGTAGGTTGTTAGCGTTAAAGTTTAATGGTAGTGGTATGAGGTATTTTGATGGAACTAAAACTTTTAGTAACAGGTGGCTTTGTGCAACAACATCAAAAATGTGTTAGTTTGGTAAGATTATTTACTATATGACGTATGATCATATTAAGTTAATGTTATGCATCAATAATTGTCTTTACGTAATATGTTTAGGGTACTTAATAAATAATGTAACGATTAGAAGGAAAAGAGTAAATATTTATGGAACTATATTTTTTTTTGGATAATATATATATAACTGAATTATTAAATGCTCTTCAAATAATATGCTTATTATTTAATAAAGTTTGGCATTAATTAAAGCTAAATGATTCTAAGGCTTGAAGTTATTCTATTTCATAAATACGCCATATTATCCCTATGTCTAGTAAAGGTGCGAGGGATTAGCCTTCAACCTTTTTATATATTGATATGTCAGGTAACCAGTGAAGGTGGACCGTGTTTTCCCGCTACTCATAAGAGTGAGTGGCGTGCGCTGGGGACATGCTAAATGTCCAGCATTTTATAATTCACAACTTAGGATATTCACTCTGCGCGCTCCTCTATATTCTATTTTATTTCCCCTTAACTGTAGATTTTGTTTATATTTATGTTTTGTATCCCTCTAGTTTGGAGCTTTGGGATTACAAGCTGCGCTACTCTGCTCTATAGAGTGCGCGTAAGTGTTACTTCTCTATCCTAATTGTGTTTTTTGACCTGTTTCATGAACTCATCCTCCGACATGGCCACCCCACTGGGAAGCTTGATCAGCACCAGATCGGACGTCTATGGACTCAAAACTGGGGAGCTTCACCGGGAGCTCAAGGCGAGAAATATATCATTTCCCCCCGAGGCTACTGTTGGTGTGTTGCGGTCCCTGCTGTCTGAAAGTATCAGTAAGTCCAGTGACACAGACAATATTAATATTAGCTATGACATTAGCCACCCCCCTCTGGAACACTCCGATCCATGCAAGTCAGGTCCTTTAGAATTAGATGGGGCTCATAAGCAGATCACTCCCCCCGGGGATTCGGTTAGTTATCAGCCGGTTACTGCCGTCTCTAAAACTCAGAGTAAAGTTGCTAGTGAGCGTTTGAAGCTACTTCCAGTTTGTGACGGCCAGTCTTGTTCTGCTTTGTTTAATTTCCTGTTAGAATTGCTAAACTTAGACTTATAGGCGATGTGGAGTTCCTTACGTTATGTTTAGGGAGAACTTCCGTTTTTTTAGCACATCTAGTTTCGGAATGTTTACAATTAGGTCTTCCTTGGAATATGGTAAAAAGTCGCATCCTTGAGTCTTTATGCTCAAAGAGAGAGAAGGAGAGACTTTGTAACGAAAAGTTGCGACGGTTTCAGCGGCCTCAGGAACCATTTCGATTGTTTATATTGGCTATCTCTGAATCCGCGGAGATATTAAATCTCAACCTAGCGGAGGAAGAGGTAGTTGAAATTATTTTAGAAAATGTCTCCCCGTTGACGCGGAGACATTTTATATTCTCACACAGACCAACCACCCTGGCAGAGTTATATTCATTGGCCAGTAATATTGAGGGTTCGTTACTAGCAGAAAAAGAGTATCTTGAAAACTATCCAACGCGAGTTCAGAATATCTCCCCTCAAAATAGGGTGGTTTCAGCCTCGGCAACTACGCCGCTTGATTCTAATATTTCTGCTACCCGCGGAGCAAGGCCTCTTGGTGTTATCAGATCAGGAAGACGATTAGATGTATCTCGTATCAAGTGTTTTCGATGTGGTCGTTTTGGGCATTACCAACGTGACTGTTTAGCGGGAAACGCGTAACGCGGGGTGGTGAAAAGGGGCCCACCACGCGTAAGGTTTCTAAGCATAATTATCCCCTCCCTCCTGTTGTTGGGGTTACGATTGGGTCAAAGACTGGCTCTGCCTTGCTGGATACTGGCTCCAGTGGATCATTTATCAACTCTACCTTTTTGGATAGTGTAATTGGGTCGAAGAAAATTCCTATTGAACATATCGATACTAGGCCATTCATTGTGGGAAATGGAAACTTGTTATTAGCTAGTAAGAAGATAAATTTGTCCATTAAAATAGCTGGTTTTTCTTGGAAAAGAAGTTTGTTTTGTGTTCCTGCCCTCCCCTATGATATCATTTTGGGTAATGATTTCTTATGGGAAACCCGTGCTATAATTAATTCTAGTCGTGGAGAATTGTCTTTCGAATTCGCCCCAAGATATATGATTGCTTTGTGTCATTCTTCTATTAAGTCTTCTATGTATGTTATGAATAGTGACGAAGATATGGTTAATGGGATTATCTCAAGGTTTTCGGATGTTATTACTCCTAGACTTGGAAAATGTGACGTATTACCTTATGAAATTGTGGTGGAGGACAAGATTCCTGTGAGGTCAGGTCCCTACTCTTGCGCCCCCCCAAAAATGAAGATATTTAGAGAGTTGATTGATGATCTAGAGTCCAAAGGAGTCATACGTCCATCTAATTCTCCATATGCCAGTCCCGCTTTCATTATACCTAAGAAGGGGGAAGGTTATAGATTGGTTGTGGACTATAGGAAAATCAACAAAAAAATCCAGTTCGATCCTTATCCGATGCCAAGTATTGACTCAGCCTTTCAGCACTTAGGTAGGGCGAAAGTGTTCAGTTTAATTGATCTTAATGCAAGTTTTCTACAATGCGCCCTGGTCGAGTCATCAAAAAAATATACGGCCTTTGTCACCCCATGGAGACAGTATGAGTTTAATCGCGTTCCTCTCGGTTGTAGTATTGGTGGACAGGCGTTGAGTCGCGTTTTGGATCACGTTCTTGCTGATATTAAATTTGATTATGTATTCAACTATTTAGACGATATATGTGTGTATAGCGACTCGATGAGTGATCATGTAAAGCATTTAGAGGAAGTATTATGTCGCTTGCGTAGAGTAGGCTTAACGGTTAATCCTGATAAGGTCACGTGGGCAAAGCCATCTATTAAATATCTTGGGTATGTTATCTATTCGGGGAATCTTCTCATAGACCCAGAGCGCATCCGCCCCATTGTTGATTATCCCCCGCCCAGAAATCTTAAGGGTGTCATGCGTTTCATTGGGATGTGCGCATATTATGCTAGGTTCATTCCATCTTTCTCTGAACTAGCCGCGCCTCTTAACTCCTTAAAAAAGAAGGGCGTTGTCTTTTGTTGGGGTGAGGAGCAAGCTCGTGCCTTCGATTTGCTTAAAAGTAAACTCATCTCACCAGAGGTATTGCGGATGCCCGACTTTTCTATGCCCTTTCTTCTTCACGTGGATGCTTCTGCAATTGCTCTGGGTGCTGTGCTTTCTCAACGGACTCCGGAGGGTGTCAGGCCGGTGGCGTTCGCTAGCCGGACACTCACCGAGGCCGAGAGAAGGTACAGTGCCTATGAAAAGGAATGCCTTGCTTGTGTTACTGGTATAGAACGGTTCGCGGATTATTTAGAGCAGAGAAAATTTGAATTATACACTGACAACATGGCGCTGGCATGGATGTGGAATCATCCAAAACAATTAGGCAAAGTAGGGAGATGGGTCTGGAGGTTATCAAGATTCAAATTTTCGACCCATCACATCTCTGGGAAACTAAACGTTACTGCGGATGCTCTATCACGCATGGCAGAAGACTGTAATCCCATTGGTGCAGAGGAAATTACGCCCACTTCGCTGGTTATTAAATCGATACCCGAGTCCTTTGTTTCTATCAGGGATCATCAGGGCAGTGACCCATGGTGTCGTGAGATTATGGAGAGGATCAGGAAAGGGGAACAGGTGGGTCAGTATTCTATTTTGAGAGATCTTCTTGTTATTACCATGGCTAGAGGAAAAGGTAGGAAGGTTGTTGTTCCGGCGTCTGTACGCCCCATGTTAATGAAATATTTTCACAATTCGATATTTGGAGGTCACCTTGGTGTGTTAAAGACGGTCAAGAAAATCTCGAGAGAATTCTTTTGGCCTGGGCAATATCAGGACGTGAAGGAATGGGTTAGTCGGTGTGAAGACTGTCAGATGGCCAAACCTGCCCATAATTCCAGGGTTGGGCTGCATTCGGCCGATGTAGCCCAACGCCCCTGGGAGAAGGTGTTCGTTGATTATGTGGGGCCTATCACCCGATCATCCCTAGGTAACTCTTGTATTCTTGTTTTGGTTGATGCATTTTCCAAATTCGTTATTTTGATTCCTTTACGGAACATGAAAGCTACTACTACTGTAAACGCCCTGTGTCGGCGTGTGTGGGCATTCTTTGGGGCCCCCAAGACCATAGTGAGTGATAACGGACCCTGTTTCAGATCAGCTACTTTTCATGACATGTGCTTCGGGTGGGGCATCAGGCATATCACTACCAGTCCTTACCATCCGGGACCTAACCATGTAGAAAGGTTTAACAGGAACCTGGGAATAGCCCTGACTATTTTTCATAATCAAGTACAACAGAAGTGGGATAGAGAGTTAGATTTTTTGAATATGGCTTTTAACTCCGCCTATCACGAGTCGACTGGATGCTCGCCGGCTTCCGTGTTCCTTGGGCGGGAGCTGGTCCACCCATTATTTAATATTTGGGACATTCATCCCCTGTTAATGGATAGTGACGAGGTTTCCTTGGAGGATAGATGTAGGAGTGTCTTGGACCATCTTAGGAAGGCACAGAAAAGGGTGGCTAATGCATATAACAAAGGTAGGATTCCCGTTTCATTTAAAGTTGGAGACCTTGTTCTATGTAAAGATTTCCCCTTGAGCTCCGCGGTCGACAAAAGATCGGCTAAGCTGTGTCCCAAGTGGTGTGGCCCGTGGGAGGTGACTAAGTTCCTCACCCCTGTCACGGTCCTCCTTCAGAAAGTTGCAGACGACACCGAGACGAGACGCGCTCACGTCAGCCACATAAAAAGCGCGAGTCCAAGAGTCCATAGGGATAAATGAGCGTAAATGTGTGTAATTTAGGTTAAATATTTTGCATATATGTATAGTTATAAGTTAGTTTTAAATAGGAGTATCACCATGATGAAAGCCCGGGCCCGTGGCAAAATGAACTTTAAATTATTTGTGAACTCCATCTTAATGGAATTGTTGAATTTACGAAAGATGTGATAGTGACCACTGCTTATTATATAAGCAGCAATTTGGGCCAGATAGTAGGACAAAGTGAGACCATTCATAGTGACGGAGTGCGTGATGTGCGTTATGTCCTCAAGCCTTCCTCTGAAGATTTACGCTATTTCCATCCTCGTATGAGAGCGAGAGTGTGAATAAAACGGCTCATTGAATATGATCTTGCAAGAAAATGAACTCTAATACTTGTCTCTTATGTGCAGCTCTGAGAACTCCCTTTACCCCACGTCTTCCGTTCCCTAATTTTTTTTTCCTGTTCTGTGCGCGGCGGAGGGGAACACTATGGAGAAACGACCTGGCAGAAGGCAATGGCGACTCCTAGAGAAGCTTTCCTGGGTGGCCGCGAGCAAGACCAAGCGTGGGCGGATGGTATAACCATCCGGCATGAGACGGCCAACGGCTAGAGATGCGCCTTCTCAAAATATATGGGCCCAGATGTCTATGGGGAAGCGGTGCTGGACCGTGCTGAGGATGACGCAAGAAGAACGACGAGAGTAACCCCGAGCATCTCCGTCTTCCCGAGAAGCCAGGAACAATCAGCGGTGCCAACGACAACCCCCCCCCCCCCCCCCCCACGCAAGATCAAGGGAGGGAGATTTGTAGCAATTATTGCTCCAAGTCAACAAAATGGGGACAGTCAAGCATAATATTTCACTTACCCAATACCACTAATCTGGCCGAGCACCGTGCGCAAACAAACACCCGACTACACGAACCACAAGTGAACAACTGCCAAGACTGAGCCGAGTTCTGCCTCTCGCCACCAAAGCCCGGCACCACCGCTAACATAATCAGTCCGCCCAACTTCAAGAAACGAGAACAAGATGGTAACTGCCAGGCGTTGCCAGAATAATATGGAATGTTCTTCTGCCCGCGCGCCCCCCTTCCTTTGTGCCTATCCTGTTCGATGAGTGAGCCATATAAAAGACCATCCGTCGAGGAAGACGCCACTCTTGGACTTGGCTGCGACCATGTAGGGATAAGCGTCGGCGTAAAGGACATATTATATTAATGTAAGAATAAAATCCAATTTCGGTTAAATGTAAATTTGGGAACTAGTCAAAATTCTTTTTAGATCTTTTATCAAATTTAATTATAATGTATTTGGGTTAATCTTCGTCTTTTGATATATTTTATAATGAGCGTATTGTAAAGTCAGGCATCTTCTGTATTATGAATATTAGGCATTATGCGCGAACTTTATTCTCAACCAAGTAACTTTTTTGTCTCTATTGTAAATATGGCACTTTGGGTTTGGTAAACATTAAGGCGGGAAAGTGTTTGGAATATGGTGCTGAGAATTTCAATGTTAGCAGAATGGAGTATTGCACTAGATTATTATATAGATCAACTTAACTTTATATTTTTTTTTTTACTAGTTTCTCGATTGTTGTTTTTAGGATAGTTTTGTCATTATCTTTTTGTGCCAAAATAGTAACAAATAAACAAACTTAATGGGGCAATGTTAGGAAATATCCTTGATACTTATAATTGTATTATACTCCTTGTTTAGGACATAGGCTAAAGCTTTTGTGAGTTACGCTAGTAGGTTGTTAGCGTTAAAGTTTAATGGTAGTGGTATGAGGTATTTTGATGGAACTAAAACTTTTAGTAACAGGTGGCTTTGTGCAACAACATCAAAAATGTGTTAGTTTGGTAAGATTATTTACTATATGACGTATGATCATATTAAGTTAATGTTATGCATCAATAATTGTCTTTACGTAATATGTTTAGGGTACTTAATAAATAATGTAACGATTAGAAGGAAAAGAGTAAATATTTATGGAACTATATTTTTTTTTGGATAATATATATATAACTGAATTATTAAATGCTCTTCAAATAATATGCTTATTATTTAATAAAGTTTGGCATTAATTAAAGCTAAATGATTCTAAGGCTTGAAGTTATTCTATTTCATAAATACGCCATATTATCCCTATGTCTAGTAAAGGTGCGAGGGATTAGCCTTCAACCTTTTTATATATTGATATGTCAGGTAACCAGTGAAGGTGGACCGTGTTTTCCCGCTACTCATAAGAGTGAGTGGCGTGCGCTGGGGACATGCTAAATGTCCAGCATTTTATAATTCACAACTTAGGATATTCACTCTGCGCGCTCCTCTATATTCTATTTTATTTCCCTTTAACTGTAGATTTTGTTTATATTTATGTTTTGTATCCCTCTAGTTTGGAGCTTTGGGATTACACTTTATTCATGCTATATAGTATAGAATCAGAACCAAACTAAAATCGAATTCTATTTATTAGTAAAGGGACCAGTTTATTTAGGTTAATTTTATGTTTCAAATAATATAGTTTATTTAACTTTGTTCAACGAGTGAACCAATGAGTGAATTTATTTTTAAAGACCATAAATCAAGTAGATCAAAGAGATTAAACAATTATTTAACCAGAAAACAATAGATTTAGTTAAGTTACTATTGATTTAATTTAAATATAAATTATTGTATTTATGAGTTGTAGACTTAGTAGAGGAGAAAGAAGCAAAAAACAAAAAATAACACCTGAACATGGAACCAATTACCACAAAAGGTTTATTGACTTATTTACATATCAAAGAACAAAATATGTAAAATATACATTCATAAATGATTTAAGAAAATAAATTATTGAACAATTGCTACAAAAGCATTAAATAACGTTTGAATAACAAATTAATCTCCAGCCGTTTTAACTTATAATGAAATTAAAACAATTATTTTAAGTAAATCTGTCATTCCTATATAAAAACTATTATGTAACACTTAATATCCCATCCATTCTCATAATTTTTTTTCCTCAGAAATGGTATTATCTTTCCTGCAACAGTTTTTGATTAGTGATATACATGGGATATTGGTGGCAAATACATTTCATACTATAACACAGCTCATCAACTGTAATTTTGCAAGCACAATGTATCACATTCAACAGTCTATCTGGTGGTGCAGGGGTACTGTCTGTCGTAGTTGGACTGAACCATCCCCACATCATAGGATCAGGAGCAGTAATGTCATGATTTTTCAAAGTGGTTAAATACAAATTCACTAGTAGTAGATGAAATTATGCTTAATTTTCTGTTGGAGGTAAATGGAAAACGTCAAATTCCTTCATTGTAGAAGCTATTTTCTTCATTTAATTTTCATAAAGAAGCATATGCAGGCTGCATGTATTACTATTTTCCCATTGCAGTGATACTGGAACTTTGGAACCGATATCTACAAATATGGAGGCCCAATTAAATAACGTTTCAGATTTGATAGTACATCGAAATGCAGAAAATTTACATCTGATAAATAAAGCACTAGTGGTGTCACGCTCTGTTAACCCGTGAGAAAAAAGTAGAGTTTTGTAAACTTCTTTCTCAATTGATTCCTGCAGGGCTTTAATAACATGTACGTTATCGCTATGTGTGGTAGACTGCATTGAAATGCTTTTACAAGAATTGTACTTTAGCAATATTAAATTATCAGTATCAGCTGCCACTACTGTGACATGTTGTTCCTCTGGAATGCTTAAAGCTTATTTCACAACTAGCGTGTCTATATCGGCTTTTTCATCAACTACAGAATGGCCTTTATGTTGAAAGTAATTTCCAAGAAAATTGATGAAGCGTTGTTTGTTTCTGATACTCGAAAGAAACCTTTCTTTATTTAATAATACAGGTGTGTTTTCATCAAAATTACTGTAAAGATGAATGCTTCCCTCTTAATTTGTGCTCCATATCTTTTGTACTATGTTTTAGACAGCCATTAAAAATTAGAGTCACTTTTCCATACTGCTTTTGGAAATATGATTTGTGCTGTCTTATAATATCATGAAAAGTTCCAGATTTAGAACACAGTAATTTGTGAACTATTACCCCACCATCCTCTTCATTATGTAGGATCTTCTTGTGTTGTCTTTCTGTGATAGTCCAAAATTATCTCTGAAATTGTCTTCCCAAAGGT
>JBCFYV010000003.1:459201-534659 GCA_039000515.1 Timema cristinae | reverse complement strand
GGGAACAAAAAACCACCACCCTATAAAGTACAAAATTCCAAACGAATAAATGAAATAGCTATTCCTCGGTAAATGTTAGAATTTAAATTGTATCTATATCAAATATAACAGGTATTTAGATTATCTAACAATATATACATCTTCACTCCTAATAGTTTAATAATAGTAATAATAAACACATATTTTCTCATTTATAACTTTTCATTAGAAATATTAATAGTTTATTTCATGCAACGTAGGAACTAGAACTATTAATTTCGTAATAAAACGTTTTCATAAATAGCAACACTAATAGATATTTTAGAGAGATATGTTAACGAACAATTATTCAATAGATCTGAATCTTTGGGTGCACGTGGTAAGTTTCAGGATCATGTTTGGTTTGCTCGTAGCTGGAAGTTCTGGGTTCAAGTTTCAGCCACGTGGACCGAGGGCTGTTCTTCCCTAAGTGTTTATCCACACTTCCTTCACGCAAATGCGGATACGCTTACTTTAATATATATTTTTCCTTAGCTCTATTCTGTTATTATAATTAAAATGTGTATAACACAGATGGATAGTTGCAGGGCCGGATTAATGACAACAAATGGTTTGGTTTTAAACGTCTTAATTTGATTATTTGAATTTTTATTGCGTGGGTAAGGAACGGGTCCAACTACTAGTTTTATTTATTTGTTGTATTTATCACGCAGTTTCTGAACCAAATATTAATATAAGTACATGAGAATTTTTATGAGTGAGATCGAAAGGGCATAACAATTTTACCGGGAAAGGTATTTTCACAAACCTTACAGGGTTATCTTACAAACCACAATCGACATTGAACGATGGCTTTACTTTCCCTCCAAAATAAGTTATGCTATGAATTGTTATCACTCGAAAGAAATCTTTTGACCCCAGTGGGGTTTTAACCCACGAACACTGGGTCTTGAGGCGAGCACTTTACTCCAAGACCAGTGAAGTTGACCAAACTGCTAGATTTATTATATGATTGAAAGCTATATTATAAAGATAGCACCACAAAAAACCAAATCTTGTTAGAGAATAGGAATAATAACCTCAACTAAAATCATTCATGGCTGTACTAGTGAGCGTGTGAAATAATGCCAGGCTCATTTAGTCTAGCCTACTGGCAACGGGGAGATCGGGGTTCAACTCGCAGCCGGTCATTCTCGAGATATTTTTTCTAAATGTTATTATTTTATTTCTATATGCAAGTACAGGTACATTTCACCTACATTCTACCTTCATCACCCCTACCCTATTAACGAGAGTAAATTTGTATAGTCCGAACGGTTAGTAAGGCAATGAGCTAAAAACTAAAGTCGAAGAACGTAGAGCAGGACCTTATCTAGGGTGCTGTGCTCATTATAGGAGCCGGGGAAAACCTTACTAAAATGCCAAATAGCTATTTGTGCTAACTTTTATGCATTTTTTTAATCTGCATATTGTTCTTCTCATTCAAAATATAAATAAAAAATTACACGAATCAACATTGAGGAGCTTTGAACGTAAAATCACCACTCCTATTTTGATTAGAAAAGATGTCAAATAAATAATGTCAATAGATATATTGTGTTTGTTTATTTCTAAGAGATTCTTAAATATTTTATTCCTATAAACTCATTAGGTAAATAATAATATGTATAGTGATTTAAAAAAGTAAACTAAAAATAAGGTATAATATTAAAGGGTGTTAAATTAGTGAAGAACATTTTTTAAATAACGGCGGTTTCCATAAGCTACGGAATTTATTTAAATAGTATATTGACTTAGTCTTAACATTTATGACTAATTCCCCTTTTTAATTTATTGTTTCACAAATTTGTGTGCATTTTTATGTATTTGAAATATCACTTTTATGTTGACAACTACAAATATGTTTTATGTTAAATACGCTTTTTGTTTTGACAAATGAAGTGCATTTTTATTAATTTATTTTAAACAAATATTATTTAAGAAAAGTATTTTTTGCCACTACATGAACGTCATTGTTCAACGCTCGATTTATTTATCTGACCATAACATAATAATTGTCCAGATAGCTAGACATTCTTTGGTGACAAAATATTATATTTGGTTTATTGGGGAGGGGGCTTGAGAAGAGACTTATTTCAAATAGTGGTTTAGGGTGAAATCATCTCACTTTTATAATTTACTAGCAGGCTGATCCATTCTTTGTACTATATCAAACTATTCAAATTAGGACGTTCAACATTCGGCTGCAAGCGTTTATATAATTTCTCCTTGCACAATACAAAGCTAACTATGGCAATCATAATTTAAATTTCACGCTCAGATTTCACTCATAGATTTGAAATTTTAACACTTATCTTATTATCTGGAGTAGTCCCCCTACCTTTTACCCAAATTTCAATTTTATACCGAAGTTAAAACGTCTTTCTTATTTTGACTCCCTCCCCCAAGTCCTGGAGCCCAATTTCGGAAATTCCTCATTTCGTAAATTTTCCTTGTTAAATGAGGTGGTCCTTCTAAATATCTTCAAAATTTCAGCTTTTCATATTATCTCTAAGAGACTTAGATTTTTCTGAACACACACCTAAACTCACTTTTGTTTTTTATATATTACTATTATGAAGTACAGCTTTGCCCGGAAGAATAGTTTATGGTAACTAAAATGATTAAAAAGTGTAAAAATTAAATCAAATTAATTTTTAAGGGTTATGTATTAAGTTAAAAGTAAGGTTTAAGTATATAAAAGGGGTACTAAGGGACAAGTGACGGACAGACAAACGGCATTGCGGAAACCATGTTTTTGGTTTTAGGGGGTCATGAAACGTTGACATTTATCGAAATTTCGAGTTAGATTTTTTTGACAATCACAATACTATTGGATATAGATCTTTCCTTGTATTTATTTTTGTTATTTTTAAACAGTAAATAAGGTAGTTTTAATTCAATATTTATCTGGCCTTTGCATACTATATATCGAATATAGTATGAATTTGCTTTTTTCAATAGGAAATTCAGGGGTTATTGTAATGTTTAATATTTTAATCTATCTCTTTTGAAATATAAATCATAAACCTGGTTTTAAACGTTATCTTGTGCACTTGACACATCTTTAATGCTCATTATTTTAACAATCACATAATTAATGTTTTTATTCAACTAGTATTGAGTTTTGGGGGAGACCAATTCACGGTTTTCCCTCTATTGGGTGTGGGTATACATATATTGAGTATTATATATGTAATACCGAAGGAAAAACAAACAAAGAAATTCTGCATTAGTCTTTTTTTGGTGGTATAACTTCAATTTGAAGAAACACTAAAATTTTCTATGTTAATAGACTGACTATCAGAACTTTATTATATCTATTAAAATAACTGAATATTTTGTTTTTGCTTAAAAACATTTTTGAGAATATTTTATTTTGTGATAAATTAAAGGAAAAATATCACTTTATAAACATTTTCACGTAAATTAAGATGTATAGTACGACACAATATTGCATACTTTCTAATTGAGTAACTAACCAAGATTTGGTTTACTTCCATTTTATATTACAATTAGGAAACAAATTTTAATAATTTGTCGTTAGTAACCCATAAGGGAATGTCTTTGAGGTGCACTGTACCATTTATTTATTTTTTCAAACCTCTATAATCACTTTAAGGTGCGATAGAAGGGAGTGCAAGTATTTTTCACATTATTTAGAATATAAATTTGTTGGCAAAAATAAATCAAATATTTCTCCAGTAGCAACATAGAGTTTAGTTTTCTGCACTTGCTAATATCAAGCGATCTCGAATATCTGTCAAGGGTGTCCTGGAATGTTTTCAAAACATTTTAAACAAAGAGAAAAAGTTTTGAAAATATTCCAGGACACCCTTGAGAGATATTCAAGATCTGTTGATATTATCATGTGCAGAAAACTTAACTCTATGTTGCTACTGGAGAAATATTTTATTTATTTTTTCCAAAATAATTCAACGCTATAAAAATTGTAAAGTTACTCGTGCTCCCTTCTGCCGCACCTTAAGTAAGATTGATCCCCTGCTAATTTTAAAGTATGGTGTTGCAAGAAAAGACATGCCTACTTTGATAAGTTTTGTTTAAATGTTAATATTAATTGTATAAAGCTGAAAATGACCTAATTCGATTGAGTATATACATTAATTTGGACACCCTTGGCTTATAAATTGTGGGCAGTAGGAAGATCACAAACCAAACAGGTTTGTGTCCTTGTATATGTGTGCGTGTGTGTTCAAATATCATACACACACACAAGTACGATTATAGAATTGTTATTTTTAATTGTTTAACTTTGTAGAAATTCAAATCATTCTATTCTCAATGAATAACTTTTAGCTCAGGCTTGAAAAAACCCGGGCTATTTAAAAAATAAGTTGGGCTGTATTAGGTTTTATTGGTTTTTTTGTGGTGCGATTAAATATATTATGTATGTTATCTGATTTAACCAATCATTCCAACATATTAATTAGTGCTTGGACTGTTACTTTACAAAGAAAATAACGTCCACGCCTAACAATAATATTATATTTTAGAAATCAATTGTTATTTAAGGATTTAAAACAATAGACACTGGTTAAAAAAATTCAAGATTAAACTTTCATGCAATTATGTTAGTATAATTTGTTTCTTAGAAAAGGATGTTTTAAATCTAAATTGTGTGTGAATTCTTTAAAATATTCAATAACATTAGTTTGATCTAGTCCTATGTCAGTATGTTTAATTCCATTTACATTCTATCTACATTTTTATTTAAGTAATTAATAATATTTTAAAGATTAAAAGAATATAAACTAATTAATTTTAAAAAATTAGAAAATTGCATTGTTTTCAAAATATAATAAATTTTTTTAAGTGGGTATTTTTAATAAAAACCCATGTGGTTTATTTTGGGCTGGATAGAATTGTAACAACCCTGTCTTAGCTAACTCTACTTGCTTTAATTATATGCAATTGTAACAAAGAGCTATCGCATCCATATTATTTACTTTTATATTTTTAAATTTATTTTTAACTTATATCGTTGACGTGACTTGATATGAAATTTATTTAATTTTATTATAAAACCACTTTTTCAATTACACTTTTACATACCGTTTTTTGATAATTGTAAACAATAGGAAACCCCTAAAACAACATTACTCAATCATTCAAGGAAATCTTATGTTGTTATATTTCATTTCAACATTAGTTAGTCACTAACTTCTAATACTTAATTTAAATAATTTTAAAGATTAGACACTTTACAAAGATTTTTGTTTATTAATAAATAATGAAGGGTTTAGTTTGTCATTGGTTTTATTTATAGTTCTTTCCCTAACGCTAAATGACTGGACTTTGTAAATACTATGGGAGTTAAACACACATGGAAATGTATTAAATTTTCCCGATTCTTTTGTAAAGTATTGTAAAATTTTATATAATATAATTTATATTTTATTGTCTTAAGGTTGAGTATACTATAATTTTGATCATAAGAAGAATAAATGACTGTCACAAACGTTAGTAAAACTACATTGAATTATTCATAGCTCAAGTAATGTAATTTTCATCTTTAACTTTTGATATATATTATAAATATGCCTACCTTTAAAATAATAATTAAGTATAATGCCTTTAACTTTGACCACCATTCTTTGTTACGTATTTTATTTGTATTTTCTAAACCTGTTCTTCCTACGAGAATTAGAGTATACCTGGCCAAACGCATTGGGGGTGGTTTTCACCTTTATAGTTATCACATTTCTATTTTTACATCCTCATCAGAAGAATGTTGGTGCATTTCCAATAAACAATCCTTCATAATTTTAAATTATTATAAGTAAAATCCTTGTATATAATGTTAATGTAAAAATAAATTTTTCTATCCAAAGTACCTAGTTTTAATTTGGTCTATTATGAATTATTATTAAAACAATTTAAAATATTTACCAACATTTTAATTAATTGGAATTTTTATTTTAACGATTAACTTTCAATTAGAATTGGTTGTTGTGTTAATTAATGCATAATATCAAGGTTTTAGGCCTACACCTTAATTAGAAATACAAATATAATATACTATTATTGATAATTAATAATATACTATATTAGACATGTGTACACACTGAAAGAATGTTGAATGTAAATTACTACAGCTATGTATAATTTTGAGATAGAACCCAAACCCGGCCTTCCAAACATTAGCCGAGAAAAAAAGAAGAAACCGACACTCTACTTTCTTTGTCTCGGAATCTATTTTTGTATAGACCTGCCAGTCAGTCAACCCTACAGGCGATGAAATGTCTAGCTGTACACAAGAGAATTAACAGAGGGGGAAATAGAATTGAAGTTCTCTACAAGCACGAAGCGTAGCGGATTTGAAACCAAATAGAAAGCATGGGGGTTTTCCCTTAAGACATAAGTAGTATCTATTTACAATTTAAGCTCACAAAATTGTATTAATATATTTGCCAATATCTTAGAAACTGTTGGTTTTATAAAAAATATATTTCATGTAAAAGTTTTATATTTTTTATGTAGTACCACAATTTTGAAACCAGATGATTTTTAGTATTTCAAATAGTTCGGGAATACGGAAATTTTCACTTCTGTAAAGTATCCTAAAGTCATTTTCATGGGAAAAAGAAAATAGCCAGTTTATTTATAATCTTAATCAACGCTTAGATGCGAATTTTAATCAAAATCGTTATTGCCTATATTGAGAAAATATATTGATTCTCTTTTCGCTTCTTATTAAACTACTCTTAATTTTTGGGTTAAAAAACACACAGAAAGACGGTATTGCAAATATCACTTCTTAGGGTTTGGGGGGTCAAGATTTTTGTTTAATGTTAGAAATGATATATATATATATATATAATATATATATATATATATATATATATATATATATATATATAGGCGTATAGCTTGAAAGATAATGGTTTTATACATGTTTGTTTTTAATAAAATATTTTTATTATAAATAGATCTACATATTTACAATTAAATAAAATATCATATCTCAAATAGTTTGTAGATGTGATAGAAAGCAAGAATTTAAGCATCAAGCTGGAGCCTTTAAAGTCATTTTGCTGAAATATTGAGAGTAGCCATTTAGTTTATAATATTTATAAATGTTTTGAAATTAAATTTAATCAAAATCTTTAAAGCCAATTTTGTTAAAAACGACTTTTTCTCTTTTTGCCCATCAGTAAAGTACCCTTAATTTTAGAGTTGGATATCAAATTCCAAAAATCTCTTGTAGCAACGCTATGAAAACCCTAGATAACAAGTTTTAGCCCAATTGATAAAACAATTTAGACTCAAGATAGAGGTACAGACAAACAGACAGACGGAAATTCAAAAGCCAGTTTTTCGGATTCTGGGGTGTCATGAAACATCAATATATATCAAAATTTCAAGTTCGATTTTAATGACGACCACAATATTTTAACTACCTGTAAGATAGTGATAAAGTAAAAACGCGGGATCATTTACCGTAATAAATATTACAATTTTTACTTTGTTTGAATGTGTAAAACAAAAACTTTAAAACAGACATACTTTCCATTACATATGATTATGGTGAGAATATTAACTAATTTAATGTGGAATGCGAGAGGAGTATGTGGTTGAGAGAATTAATTCTCCCGTGTAACCATATAGAAATTTAGCCTGACCCCTTGCCCTTCCCCCAAACTGTGTTACATAACTTTTATCACCAAGAGTGAATATCATTATTTCATAGGGATCTGTTTCTGATACTAAAAGAGGCACTCACGTGTGAAAACCACCATCCATTCATACCTTACTTGCCGATAACGCGAATATTATGTTACCGGAACTAATCACGGTAGTAAAATGTTGTTTTATGTTTTGTGATTATATATACAAAAATTTACACATGCCACATTGAAGAGTAGGAAAGAGGTTTGATAAAATTATTGATAGTATTTGTTTACCAATATTAAATAATATCTCTCACAAGCACATTTGCAATATTTACGTATGCCTAACATTTTATTTCGGAAACTTCTTGAGAATATATACACCTGATATATTTTTAAAATATCCTCTAGTGCAATATCCATTGCATTCTTATCTTTATAAATTTGGTGCTTAAAATTGCATAAATAATCAATTTTTTTTATAACATTCCACAAATAATTGTCCCCCGCACAACCAATTCTTATATTTTCCACCATTTTGAATTGTCTACTTAAATTATGTAGCATTAAATCACATTATGTTACAATGAGACCCACCCTCATGCTGGTATTTACTCCTAACCCTAATAAACATTCTTTTAAGGGCAAGTTGGGTTTGTATGTTTATGACAAAAAGAAAAAAACATTTTGATATCGTTACATCCCTGACGGCATCATTTGTGTGTTCAAACAGTGGCAGTTTGTGTAATTTTACATTTTAGTAAACAAACTCTGCCACTTCAGAATTTCACTGAAGAGACAGTACTCCAGTCCAACTGGTACTCAATATTTTACCTGTCCAGGAAATTAAAAAACCCAAAATTTTACTAGAGCATGTTATTTCTAGAGATGGTATCACTTATGTCTCAAATGAAGAAGCGGGAATCTCTACATGCCTCTAATAGGCTCCAACGTTGTGAATTCAGTCAACGAGCTGGTCAGAGCAAAAGGACACATTGAGCCAACGGGGGAGTGAGATTTTTTTAAATGAACTCCAAAAAATAAATATATTGAAATAATTTACTGTTGAGTTTAAATACCTGGAGCCTGTTAGAGATTCGACTCCATACCCAAAACATTGACACCGTCAAAACACCCACCCCTGAAGAAGAAGAAGAAGTAATTGAAAAGTAATAATAAAAACGGGTGATTGCTTTTCCATGATTAGTAGATCGTTTGGGAGACATCTACTACAACCCTTCAATCCTGCAGGCTTTTCAGGGGCAGCATCGCTCAAAATAACGTCCAAGGAAGATCCGGAAAAAATTCTGGAATAGCATTGTGCACAAGACGTCTATACTTTCTACAAGTCTACAGTTTCCACGCAATATGTACATGGCATCCAACAGTCACGATAACAAAGAAAGATATGCAAAGTCTCAACAAATACATCAACACCACAATGTATTTGCTCTCCACCATTGGCGTATTTACGAAAATGCCTGAGTGTGAATGCTTCCTTTCAAACTGGGGATAATCGTGCGGGATGCCGCTCACAATTTTTTTTAATCAAAGTAAACGTAAACATCTACGTTTACAACTAGACAAGAGAAAATAGCTTTCTGCACGTTTAGTACGACAACTTCTCAAATAAGAGGGCGTATATTACCACCACCAATACCCCGGATGGGAAGGCAGTCCTCATAAATCGTTTCAACACGACTTTAAAGGGGTGCATGTGACACCACTTAAAAAAATATAGCACGCATCACTATGTAGATACCTTTCAGGATCTAATCGATGCCAACAATGGTGAAAAATATTCTAGTATTAAAGTGGCGCTTGAAGATGTTTAAGAGACTAAGGTTTTCCAACTAATAGAAAACATCTGGGGCAAACGTTGCATAAAAAGTATTGTAACAAGATTAGTGTTTAACAGTGGGACCAGCGTGCTCTCATTGTTTACCCTGGATGCGCTCCTTGTTCTGTCTGTCTCCCTCCTTGTCTAGCAGGTAGGCAGCGACCTTCTCACTTGACTGGGGGATTAGAGGGGCCAATGGTGTGAGGGGGGGAGGAGGAGACACGTCTGTAGGGGTCTGGATCCTTTTTATTCTGGACTTTTAACTCTAGAAATGGAGTATTCCAGACCCTTAGCTGTCACCACCCCTATATAAACACGCTCAGCGATAGCCGTGGGTATTCATTTCTTGGCTCTCGACTAATGAGTCTGGGAGTCCCCAGTGCGAGTGTGTGGACCGGTTTGTACATTGTGTGAACCGGGAGTGGACCAGCGAGTCCAGTGTGTCAACCAACGAGTCCTGCATTTGTGTATAGCGGGTCACCACCATGTATCGTGTGTGAGACAAGTGACATTTGTTGTTATTGTGAACTACTGTATTAATGAACATTTTTGTGACTGTTTTTAAATATTTGAGTAGTTATTAGGTGTCTTATAGTTGTTAATTTGTTTATTCAATTTACTTACATCTCTGTGTGCTCTATTAGTTTAATTAGGTTACAGACTTGATTAAGGCTCTTTTTATTTTACTTAATTACTAGTTTAGTTATAATTAATTTAGATATACAGTTAATCAGAGTGTGTATGTAAGTGGTAATTTTAATAATCAAAACCTTGAATATTCCGTGGGCATTTTTATTCGTGTTTGGTCAGCAACCTACCCCAATATCACTAAAATAATTCGTGGTTCACACTTTCACGTGTGAACGGCCTGTGACCCTCCCAGTTCACGTGCGCCCCACGTTACAGTATTAAACCAATATTTAAAGCAGTCGACACTGTGCGAATCATCAAAGCCAAAATGCGTTTTGAAAATAGGTATGAGAGATATTGTACTTAGGAGATTTTCACAGTCGTCAGATCTGTGTTGCATCAATCTGTCATATCTAAACCTGTCGATCTTACTAGTGAGGAGTTAGAGAAAAAGAATTGCTGAAAATGTGTCTTCCTACGCATTCAAAATTGATAAAAGTATACTTGTTAAAGATAAAGGCGTCAGAAAAAAATGGTATGGACAGTGGTAAGGCCACCATGCCAAGTATAATTCTTAGATTTCTGCCATGTACGTCAGTGGCCTGCAATAAAGTATCAGTTTTACATCTACTTTCTATTTAAGCAACTAATCTATACAATAGTTCACTAAAAAGATTGTAACTAGTTTCGCCTTGCAAATCCTTTATCGCATCATACTTGATGAAAATTGGGAGGTCACTCTGGTCTAAATTCAGTATCTTTGCTCTGTAATATCTGAACTGGTGGGGCAAAACACTATATGGTAAACCACGGAAGACTAAAATGCCATATAAAGTATTTACAAATATCATATTATATATTCTGATGATTATGTTAATATCTTCGATTTGATCAATGTTCTCAACGCTGTTAAAACTTTTATAAACCAGGTCTTATTTTCTTACTATACATTGTAAGATAAAGTTGCCATTATTCCGTAAATGAATTTGAAAATATTATATGTCCATCTCTGCCGGCAGCTAGTATACAAACCCTGCACTAGCTTTATAAATAATGCACAATATGTCGCAATTATTCTACTAATATTATCTTCTCATAGGTACATCTACGTCGATACCATCGATCCCCAGCATGTAGGTAGTAATATGACGCCACTTCTACATATCTTCAGTCTCAACTATGTCTATGGTACGCATAAAACCGATATCTTTAATCCATGCCTGTACTTGGACGAGAAATTGAGAGTTTGGAAATTAAATTAAGAACGAACACGGTTCTATTTTAGTTGGAAAAGATTGCGTGAAATTTAATTTTTTCTTTACATAGTTGCGTAAAATTTTACGGCTGCCACATAAATCTTCAAATTCGAATTCCATATCGTTGGAGCTAGTCTTCCTGTGTGACTTTGAAAGTAGCACTATCTGTCCTGTTGGCCTATGCCAAAACATTAAACATCAGTCTGGTAAAATATTCACTAGCCCAGGAGAAGTAAAACTCTCACGATTTCTAAAGCCTTAATAAGTAATAACTGGACAATATACACACGGGTCAGTTACCTAAATGATGCATCATGTGGTTCGTATACAACTTGGAGTTAGAGTGAGACGCCAAAAAGAAACCGTTCTATTTACTTAAGTTTGGTATGAATCACTTCTCTCTGTACGTGGATGGAAAGCAATTGGCGTCAAAACCCTTGCAGCCAAATCTCACCAATGGCAACAGGCAATGTGCTAAAACATTCTGCTTTCTGGAATGTCAATCTATTTAATAAACAAGGCCAGTGTCATAGAGGAAGACTACCCTAAGGTGTATCATCTTATGGTTTTAGACCTCACCTTTGTCCAACCATATGCTATTGTATTGCAATATGAGTATTAATATGAGCTTTACCCAAGCACTAACCAAAACCTTCAAATGAATCGTGTATAGTGAATTTTCCAACATCAACATCAATAAAGATAGAAACTTGGTGGATGAATTAGTGAGTTAAAATAGGCGAAGTCCCAACCCATTTCATCATGATTTAAATTATGGGCGTCACTGTAGATTTCCAAAACCACACTAATGACGAAAAAGAATCTATCGTCAAGGAACTAATTGTTTAATCAGTATGTGGCAAATTATTTAATAATTGGGTTTACGATCCTCCCTACGCATACGAGGAACTATGCAGTTTAAAAAAAGCCAAATAAATCAACAACACGCTGCACGGCATTCCTTCTAATGGTGGTGAAGTCGATTAAAATCTTCTAGAAGAAGAAGAAACTTTATTTGTCAAGAGTGGAGGGAAATCATTTAGACAAATACGCAACTACCTCAATAGTCAATCTGCACGACAGAGGATGTGAATTATTTGAAACCATTAATTTGGGTCACACCACATGCATAACACATAGTTATGTGTGGTATATTTCTCGGCCACCATCGTTTGAGGACTCATCTATTTAGAGACTCATATCTGAAGCCAGATTGGTGGCACGACAAGTCTAGACAGTATTAGATCAATAGTGATGATTCATGCATAATGCAGGGTTGGTGGCCAAATATGTTGAAATCGGAATAGACTGGTTGATTGAACATGGACACATACACCATTAGAAATTCATTGAACACAAGTCTTTCATTCCATTCTGTACATTTGGATGTTTTCCCTGCCGATAAACTGCTGACAAAAATAGCGTGCCCTACAGCCCGCATCATCAACACTAATACACACTCCAATGTTTGGGGTATATTGGAGTCATCTTTTTTGACAATAACGGTGGGGGAGAATACTTTGACAGCTATGGTTTTCCCCGAGTGTAAAGTGACATTTGCCATTTATTTACAAAAAAGTTTTCCATTTTTATCAAAACACCGTACAACTTCTAGGCATAGTAGCAAGTTTTAGCAGCCATCATTTTTTCATGTACAGTACCTACTCAACTGCACCTTGAACATTCGGATAAAGATTTTCCTTCTCTATTTTCATCCACAAATCATACAAAAAATGACACCATAGTGGTGATATATTTCAACGCCTGTTTAAAGACTTTGGAATCCTGCCACAACTCAAGAGGCTGCGTCAAATAAGTATGCATCCTGTCTTACCCCTCAACTGGCAGTGACTATAAAAATGTCACTATGGCATTCCAGTCATATTCCAAATAGTCATCAAGGTGATCCCACGTTATAAAAAAGCCAATAATTTCCCGAAGACGTTTGCAACTGCAAAGCAAAGCCGGTTAAATCGCTCCCTGTAACTAGTATATTCAACACGGTTATTTCCGCTGGACCAGGTCAACACCAAACGAGTCATCGTTGGCATGATTGTAAAAAAACTAATTTACTTTCTTTGTCAAGATACAAAAATGCAGTGTTTAACCGTACAGAGTGGCAAGAACTGGGCAACTATTTGTAGGTCAAATAAAAAAAATTTCAACTGCACACAGTTTGCTCAAAAGATTAGCTCGACTTATTATGAAACCTCTCCGAGATGCTTGTGTGTTGACCGTATTTTCATCATCAGTGTGATAAGGATTCCAAACTCAAACATGTGACTTACTGCGAGGTGTCAAACCTCCTCTCGTAGCAGTTGACAGGAGAGATGTATGATTGACAAACGTAGCCAGATATTGCTGTTATTTGATTGATAAAACTGTCATGGATGTATGCGATACGCTAATATAGAACGTGTATGTCATCGAACTCGAAGAACCTATGGTAGAAACACGTTAGATGCATCTGATCAGTGCTATATACTATACACGTCAAGTCGTGGGTTTGGACTATTTTATGTTAAATTATGAACTAAAAACTATTTTGTAACCTTGTTACAATGTCACATAGAAGAAATAATAACACTCACCAACCTAGCCCAAGTTGACTCGTGCCGACTACTCTACGATACGCTCGAGATGCTCTTCACCACTATATCCAACTGAACCGAGGTTTGAATCTCATCGCTGACCGTGTGTTTGGGCTGCCCCCCCACCTCTCCTCCCAATTGGACAAGAAACAAGTGATCGTCATTCTGCGCGCGCCGCCCTGACGCATTGCGGATAAAACTTCTATAGACTATATTTCGACGTACAAACTACGTCTATTGGTTCTCGAGATCATTCTCGAACACCCCTCCCCTTTGTTCCACGCTCTGAGAATACATGTTTATCACAGTGTATATAATGGTTGAAACCCAGAGGAAGGACACACATTACACTCTGGGCTTTCGAGGTAAATAGCTTAACTTTGGAGGCTCGACGTTATATTCTAAATTCAATTTGGCTCTAATCTACCTTCTTTCGAAATTCAATTTATATCTGCGTCTAATATTTTTTGTAACGATCTATTACGTCAGCCCTTAAGGCAATGTTACTTTACAGGTATTTGGTCTCCTCTGATAATTTAGGTATCTTTGATGTCTGGGGATTGTTTGTATTTGCCTCCTTGTTTCCTACCAAGGTTGGTCAAATGTGGGGCCGTAAGCCGGCGGGGAAATTAATAATTATATGGACGCCATGTTAGGTGTTAATGTTAGGCTAGTTCATTGTAGTTTTACTGGTGTCTATTTATTTGTATTTGTTAAATGTGGGGCCGCGGGCCACCCAGGACTTATATTCCTGAGGACATCTTATTGGCTCTTAAAGCCTTTAGGCATTCTTATGTACAATTAATCTTTTTACAATGTGAAATATTAGCATAGTGTCAATGTCATTCTTTAGTTAAGGGGCGTGAGCTGTTGACTCGCTCTATGTTACGGATCATGAGAAGGGGTTGTCTCTCTACTCATGTTGTCGATTGACTATTTTCTTTATGTTTTATTATTATGAATCTGGAGACCAATTCGTTAGGCCTTTATACTGCTCTCTAAGGACGCCATTTTGGAGGGCGTTTGTATGTAAGGATCCGCCTGATGTTAATTATTGTTGTAATGCCCTTCAGGCCCTGGTGGCGTCTTTTGTGCCTTGCAGCCCTTCTGGCTTATGGTTACCATTGTTATTCCTAAGGGTCACTCCTCCATTGAATTGTACGATGTTTCTTTGATAATAAAATTATAACTCTCTTGTGCTAACCTCTGTATATTATTATATGTGGGATAATAAGGGGGAGGGGGGTAAGTTACAATTTTACTAACACATCTAAGGTACACTATTGAAAAACGTGTGAACGGATAAATGCGTTTTTTTTGTAAAAATGTATACAGATTATATATATATATATATCTATAATATCATTTTTTACACACCTACTCTATGTCCATCTCACGTGGCCAGTTCCAATTTCAAAATGTCTGGCCACCAACCCTGCATTAAGTATGAATCATCATTATTGATCTATTCCTGTCTTGACTTGTCGTGCCACCTATCTGGCCTCAGGTATGAGTCTCAAATTATATAGGGTTGCAACATTATTCTTGTTCTATTCCTCCACGTGCGAGCTACCAAACTTGTTCCAGGTATGAGTCATCATCCTAGTCCTATTCCTGTGTGGACATGTAGAGACGTCAGTCTCATGTGGTAAACCAGAAATAGGTTCCTACGTCATCAGGGTTGCAAATTATGTGTAGCAATACTGATTATACCCCTCTCAGTCTATGTGTAGGGAGCCTGACTATACCTCTCTCAGCCTATGTGTAGAGAGAGGATCCTGAGCACGCTCTCAAGGGGACAATGCATATGGCCACCAGTGGATTCAAAAGAAAAAGCACCAACTCTCAGGGATTTGACCAAATGGAGTACAATTCCCATAAAATCACACAGTTATTCTCCCAAAGATTCTCTCAGGGGGCCACACTCCCACATAGAAATTCACGAAACTTCAACATGAAATTGTTACACCCTGCACAAGGTTTTTTTTATTGAGGGGTGCATGATTGCGAAACATACACCCCTTTGAACAGAACAGATAAAAAATGAAGAGTGAAAATGGTGGTGATCTAGGTGGTTCAACATATGAGTTCTTTTTCTATGATTGCGTAGCACCACTTTTGAACAGATAAAAAATTAAATTGAAAAGCATAAAGCGTGGTGATATCAAGGTGCATCCACTATACTAATGTAACCACAATACTATTTAACTTGTTGTTATTAAATTAAGAAGTTAATCACCCTTTGGGTTCCTAGTTTGGAGCATTTGCATATAGGAATTTTTGTAAAATACGAAAGCTAAAGCTATGTCATATTATTTGTGGTCTGTAGTATGGATTTTTCTAATTTGATAATATGTTCTTTTTGATTTGAAAAAGAAAGTTGTTCTCCCTTTAACGTTTCATGAAATATGTTTATCTGTAAATTATTATTTTTATACTACTTTAGTTATTCTATTGTAATATAATGTTGCTGATTACATTCCCAAATAATAAATCTATTATCAGGTTCATTGACCAACAAAAATCATATATAGATATTAGTATTAGCTAAACATGCAGTACCGTTTTAAGAAAATGTTATGCCCGGTGAAAAAGAACTGAGGCTCACCTTTGTATGGTCATTTTTAAATTTTCGCATTGAGCCGTTATACTAAATTGATAGATTCTCGATATTTATTTTACTTGATAATTTCTCATGTTTAATGGAATATTGACCTATCCAAATAATGATTATATTTTATTAAAATCAAACAAATTATGTAAAAAAAAGTAAATTCCTTACTGCCCCATTCCACTGTTAGTTTACAGTAGATCGACAACGGTGGTACAATGGTGGTGTATTATACTTTACTTAACTACATTACTGGGTTAACTTACATCTTAAATTACATAAAGTTAGGATTTTGAGGAGACTGGAATGGAAGCCTTTCATTAATCAAATACTTATTGCAGTTATTTATATATACCTATTTGATGTGAAATTTAGAATAAAATTAATTAAATTCAATAATTTTGAGGGAAAGTATGGCCCCCTGGAATTTGAGTTGTGGTAAAATAGTTCCCTTTTCCCCCCGACCCTTCTAGACGTGGCGCTGTATACATGGTAATGTATCTTATTAATACACTTAGTCTATTTGACATCAATGCATACATCATGATTATCACACCTTGAACTAACTATAGCAATCTATATATACTGCAATAAATAAATTAAAATAAACTAAGCCTTGAAAAAAGTATTGTTCCCACCACTCCCTCCTTCCTCCACCTTTCATAGATTTTTTGGACATGTGTTTTACGTTCGAAACTTTCCAATTTTTTTAAAAAATATTTTATAATTTTGTGTGATTTTATACCAATTTGCCAAATATCAATTTTCTTACACACTGAATTGTAGATATTATGATAGCTTTGGAGGTATTTCAAGCTACTCTACTACCTACCCCAACCTCTTTTGGTTCCACATTTCAAATTTGATATTTTAAGACTTATTTATTTATCTGAAACGATTCTTTTACGTGCTTGCAAAATTTTAATTTTCAACTACACTGAGAATAGATGTAACCATTTCGAGATTTTACTATTCATGGTTTCCAATTTTTAATTCTATCTAATCAGACATCATTCAGTTATTTGGTAAGATATATATTTATATAATACCTAATTTAAATTTTATTACACATTGAGAAATTCTTATATTAGTTTAGTAAATTGTAAGGCCAACCAAGTTTGAAGTTTCCTGTATAAACTATATTTAATTTTCGTATTAACTGTTGGAAAGTATTTAGTGGTAAGTAGTATTTAAGTATTTGAAATTTAGTGTTTTTAGATTGTTTTACTTATATAGGGCAATCACTATACCTTAATGCCAAATTTCAGTTTTTCATCTCTTCTGGAAGTGGGTTTTTATTTCCGTAGATATACATTTAGATTTATATCTATTGACACAAAGGGATTATTAATTTTTATAGTATTTTTTTAATACTATTGTTTTATTTTCAGTGGTTCACTTTTCACTAAATTTAATATCTTGTTAAAATTTTATTAATATAGTGGTTTTACTCAAATTTGTATTAAAATGTAATGATGATTTCTTTTATAAAGATAATTAACTGAACATTGGTACTACACATTGTAATATATGATTAAATTATTAATTTATTTACTCTTCTGAAGCACACGTCCAGTGCCTTCAACAATGTGATTACCTCTGTCCTAAATACGAAGAACATTTGCATGTAAGCCATAAGATTTCTTCTCCCAGTCCATCCTACACCAATCGGGGCCACCACATTCTTACAATTTTCATCAAATGCAACCATTTAGAAGACTAGCTATTCTTGGCCACACAACCCCATCTGTGTAAGATGAATACAATATCATTCATAAATCTAGTTCAGCTATAGAATTAATTATATCAATACCCCCAAATTTCTACACTATCCAGAAATATTCTGAGCTGTGGTAAAATTTACAAATATATTTACATTTGCTTTTAATTATACATTTTGTTCTCTATAATGTTATAAAAGTCATTTATAGCCAACTAAACTATTATCATCAATATTTGGGTTATGCAAAAAGAACCAGCTCCAAAATGCTATTTATTTGCTATAGCTATTTTAAATAACATCAGAAATAAACTTCCATATTAGTGTTCTTTCAAAAGTAATCATAATGGGCTATTTGGCATTTAGTATTCTCTTTAATGAACATAATAAATCGTTGCTTTGTTATATCTATCAGGGCCAAAATCGAGATGGTTCCAGCTCAACAATCTAAAAAAAAAACAGGTTGATTCTTATATTACTTGTAACTTGTTTGGATTATAATGTTTATTTTACACTTTTATTATAAGAGTATAAAGAAGTTTTTATGAAATGTTCACAGAGTAATACACAAAAGTAAAGTCAAACGCATGTCCATGTTTTAAATATTAGGCTATTTATGAAAGGAACATGACTAATTAAAGGAAAGGAAAATATTTTTCCATCATCATGGTGCAAACTTGGAGTTAATTTGATTTCCTAGCTTTGTGCATGACCCATGTGACCCATCTAGAGTGTAGATATGGTCAACTATATATTTTCATTTGTGAAGTTGATGTTTCAATATTTTGGAGATGAATTGATGATTAGGGGATATATTAATTAGTTCATAAAGTGGACGTTGAATACCTTCAATGAAAATAAAACTAATTCGCTGCTCTAAGTATTTAAGCTAATAAGGCTATAATTTATTATATTCACCGCCTCCCAATATGTATAAATATATCATTATGTATAGGACATATACACATATATTTATACATACTCAAATAAATAAATATGGATAATTTGGCACTAATGAATAAGTCATAATAAACCTATAAGAAATGTAACCACATTTGGAAAGAGAGTGAAAAGAGACTCCAAGTTCACCACACCTGGTTTGAGCCCTGATAACTCCAATAAAGAAAGTTTAGACTATTGCCAGGTCAACGCCTTTGACCATTCGACCATCGTAAGGGGTCACGCAATCACAACCTTTGCAAGGTATCAAAGACTCAACTTGATTCCAAGACAAACAGAGCAGCCAGATCCCTTTTCGTTGTTCCATTTAGGGAAGGTAAATAAACGTGATTTTATAAGGATTAACTGTGGGCGTTTGCCAGGAACTGCTTACGTTGCCTAGAGATGGTAGATATATATTACTCTGCTGGCTGGAGCTATGATTCTTTTCAAGCCCTAACTGCTACACTTCATTTATCCCGATTGGCAGTAGCAGAGCTGAGTGATGGAAAATAAAGTGTACCGTTCATTAAATGGCGCCATTCCGGGAAGGTGGATACGAAAAGAGAGTGTAATGGGGAGTGGTAGCAAGAAATGTGACATTGGGCATTTGATAGAGAACAGGGGGGTCTCTACGGTGTTTTATCTTATTTGAAACTCACATTAATATTAACTCATTGCTCTTTCGGCAAAGTATATTTGTCAATTTACAGATAGCACCTAACGTATATAGGTGATACAGCTCAAACAAGACTTCACATAATGGAGTGATTGTACGTGTTTTACTTTAGAAACAATGGAGTCAAGACCAGTGAAACAGTTATATCATAATCAGAAATAAATGGTACGAAGTACTACTATACACACACATACACACACATATTATTTATCTTATATCTTAAAATATAAACTCGTAAGTTTTGATACGAAATAAAAAACATAATTATATAAAACTCTAAATACTCTACCAAAGAAAATAAATGAATATGCCTGTACTTTGTTACAGAGACAGTGAGAATAAAGATACATCACTGTCCAGAAAATAACATAGAAATCAATTTCTAATTTAAATATTTCCATAAAAGATTTATGTTATATATATATATATATATATATTTGTTTGTAACTAAGATACTATTAGTTTTATCAAATTTAATTTTAAATAAAAATACTCATATTGTTAACTACAACTGTGTATCTGTAAATGAACACTACTGGTTAAATAAAATTTAATATTAAATAACAATAAGTATACGTATTAATGACTATAACTGTATAGCGGTAATTGTTTCGCAGATATAATTATTATTTGAAATAAGAATCAAATAGCCAAAGCTATTATATTTGTTTTAGTGAGGATAACTCGATCTAGATATAATATTCTGAAAATATAAAAATATCAGAAAGACATGCGAATTGAACTCGAGACCTTTGACTTAATATGGCAAAGCTCTAACCACTGAGCTATCCAGGAGTCACCCCGTACACAGGGTCATTCTTCATTCATATTTCAAGGCAGTCTCTATGAATATGATATCTAGATACGAGTAAATCCTCACTAAAACAAATATAATAGCTTTGGCTATTTGATACTTAAATATGCAATACCTTACAAGTATAATAATTGTACAAGGGGCAGTAATAAGCCAACTACCGAGTCGAAGGTGGCTGCGTTATCTGATAGCTCGTGATCTTAATAAATCATACATTTGTAGCCGATCGATTTCAGCACGTACATCATAGACTCTGCCATAGAATATGAGTTAAGAATCACCTTGGGCATGGGATAATTACTGGATAGCTCAGTGGCCAGAACATTGGCTTACTAAGCCAAAGGTCCCGGTTTCGATTCCCATGTCCAGGTGTCATTTTTCAATATTCGGAAAATGATTATTTGAAATGTCTGCTATGTTATCTACTCAAAGGAATTTTCATAGGAAAACTAGAGTCCCAATGTTGTTTATTACGTTTAATAATGTTTGAATACAAAATTTAATGAAAACTATTTTAGCAGATTTTGAGAAAATCAACTTTATCTCCTTTTAGCATATTGGTAAGCAACACTTAATTTTAGGGTTAGATATATAATTTCAAGAATATATCATGGAAATCCTATGAAAACCTTAGATAGAAAGTTTCAGCACGATCAGTAAATTGGGCTTGGCTCGAGACTCAGATACGGACACACATACATATGGCATCGGAAAAACATAGTTTTGGTTTTCGGGGGTCCTCCAACGAAGACATTTATCAAAATATTGACCATGATTTTTTGACAATTACAAGAATACGCTTGGTCTATTCATCTTGTCTGTGGTCTTCCAATAGGTCTTATACCCTTCTCTTTGCTCTATTAGGCTTTCTTAGGAATTCTGTCCTCCTCCATTCTCATCACATGACATAAACACATCAAACTTTTTCTATTCATGTCCCTTCTAATGGCATTGTATTCAAATTATTCCTATTTCTTTTGCTGTTTCTTATTGTAAAATTTTCAATGCCTCTTTGGAATCTCATCTCTGCTTCCTGCAATCTACTTAAATATAGCTGCCTTACACAACATATGTTTAGCCTCTTATCCTATTTTCTAACGGTATTCCTATATTCCATTCCTTAACCACATAGTAGAATTGTTGACTCTTGCTAATCCTTTTTTATATTTCCTCCTAGATCCTACTATTTGCGGCAATCTTACTTCCTAGATAGCAGAAATCATCCATCTTTTCGAGTTCATTTCCATAGAATGTTGGTTCCTGTTTTGGTTTCTAGCCACCTTCATTATCTTGCTCTTTTCTACGCTCATGTACAATCCATATCGTTCCATCGCTCCTACACTTTTAGCTAGTTTTCTCTCCAAGTCCTTTTCCTATTCTTTCCAGGTCATGAAATTGTCCACGTATGATGCCATCACCTTCAGTTCCCCCGGGTTTCTTAGACAATATTAAATAGGATTGGTGATAAAATGCTTCCCTGTCACATTCCCCTTACTGTTTGGAAAAAATCTGAGAGGTTATATTTTATTCTTACACAATTTTCACACTTATAATATCATGTATATTCCCCTTTTTTACAACCCAAACATATACTTTATCTTAGTACTTTATCATAAGCCTTTTTTTATTCAGTAAAGGCTATCATAGTATTTCTCTACCATATTCCTATATCCTTTCAATTAATTATCTCATTACAAAGATCAACTCAACTGCATATCTTCCTTGCCAAAATACGCTCTTTTCTTCCCTTGTATTTCCTTTATTCTTCGCTTAGCTTTTCGTAGAAGTAATTTTTCATATATTTTCAGAGAGTGTCACACAAATGTCCCCCCCCCCCCAACCCTGTAATTTTAACATTTCAACTAGTTTCTTTTTTTATATATGGGCACAATAACCCCTTTCCTCCAATCCCCAGGTGTTTTATTTTGCTTCCATACCACTCACATCGCTCTGTATAACTACTTTAGTACCCTGGCTCCAGTTGCCTTTATCATTTCACCTGACAATTCGTATATTCCTGGTGATTTTCTATTAGGTAACTCTCTCACTGCTACCTCTATGTTTTGCATATAGCATTCATCTACCTCCTCTTTTGTAACTACTGTTTATTTTATCTATCCTCGGCTATTTATTTCTGTTCCCTCCAATAATGCATTAACATATTATTTCCAGGTCTTTATTACAGACTCTTCTCTCCACTGAAATTCTCCAGGTGTATCCAGTACATTAGTCAACATCTATTTAGATTTTGTTTTATTAAAACAGATACAATATATTCCTGTTCACTTTGTGGTTGTCCTTTAGTTCATCAACGAACTCTCCCCGAAATTCCTCCTTTGCCAACCTAATCATTTATCCCACTGCCTTAGTGATATATTTTCATTTTTCTTCCTTCTTTGGTGTTCTGTTTTGAAACCACATTCTCCAAGCATTGTTTTATTTCTTACAAGCTCTGCTATTCGCTCATTCTACCAAGGTGTTTCCTTCTACTTCTCTATTTTGATGTTATTCCACACGTCCTTTATGCTGCTTGTACTATTGTGGTTCTGAATCTTCTCCATTCTTCTTCCACCCTTCATACTTCATCCTTGGTCAACTCAATATTTACTGTGTCCTGAAATACTTCTCTCATCCTGTATTACCACTCTCCTATTTGATAGAAGAAGTGAAGAATACATTGACAATATATTATAACAAGGGAGGGAAGGAACAACCATAACATAGACGTATACAAGTTTAACAAATCATGTTATTGGAATTTAAATATGAAATAATGACAAATGGTTAGACCAGATCTTATCGAAAACACTCCTTTATTTATAAAATAAATTAAATCAGTTAGTTTTACATTGTTGTCCCAATAGGGAACATTTGTAGTGAAAAATCTAGGTTATACCTGCAATCAACACAAGTATGGTAGAATCTATATTACGAATGGATGTAACTCGTTAAAGTAGAACAAACACAGATTTTACTTCGAAGTTTCATCGGCCTCAACACAATGGCAATAATAATTGGAGGCAATTATTAATTTAAGGTTAAGCAACAATACATAACACCACTCCTACCTTGCGGCCACTATACTTTATCCTTGTGTACCTTTAAAAGAATAACAGTTGATAATACCTAATTCTAGAAGGTACTAGCTTAAAGAGTTACAATGTGGGTAGTTAAATGAGCTAGCTAGCATGAATTAGCTCCATATCGAGTTGCGAGATACAAAGGTTCAGATACTAGAAGAGGAACAATAGGGTCTGGGTATCGTCCACTATGTCTTATGGATGTAGAAAAATAGAGAAAAAAACTCTAAATTTCAAAACTATTCTTTGTTGGCATAGAACAACAAATAAGAAACTCTGACATACTAAAATATGTTTGATGGACATAGAATGACATAGAAACAGAGAGCAAAATCTATAACATTCAAATTTATGCGTTATTGGTATAGAAAAACAAGTCATGAACTATGACGTACAAAATTATGTCTTATGGACATAGAGCAAGACGCCTTAACAAAGAATACTAATCTAAATACTCATAGTGATAGTTGTTGCTACATCTGTGACGAGGAGGAGAGACATATGCCTCACACAACATGGTCACCATTTGCTTAGTTCGCTGAACCTTGATTCACGTCCAGGCTGTTCCTCCAATTAATCGTTACAATAGAATACAAAATGTGAAGCGAGGGATTGCTGTATTATACAAGATGGACTGACGTATTCGGGAAGGGACATTTACAAGGGAAGGGGGTTAATTTACTAAAAATGAGCCAAAGACCACTAGCGCCATCAAACAGCCACTTAGTGCACCACAAGGAAGCCACTCCTCATTTTTATATACGTCCGGCCAAGTTGCAAGATTTTCGTTGGTTGTTTCTCCTCGAAGCTGTGTAGAACCGTCAGCTGGGGCACTTTCTTCAAGTTTGGGCGTGAGTATATATGTGACAAACATTATTAGAATTTATTAGTTATTGTATTTATAGTGTCAATCATGTATATGGTATTTTGAGTTTAAATGTTTACGGGTAATTTAACACGTTACAATCCCTCTATCTGCCAGTTTCCAACACTTGATTATATTAATTATACTGCTCACCGCTTTACTTAGTTGGGGTGTCTTGAAATCTGCTACAACCAGTTTATGTTCTCCTCCTTGATTTACATTTGGTATGACATTCACGTTTGCTAATTTTAGATTTAGTCATTTGGGCACCTTCACGTTTGTAAATTCATATTTAGTCATATGGGTACCATCATGTAGTTTATATGACTTATAGTCTAATGATTCCAGTCAATAGGGCTGAACTTGTGACTAATCTTTTCCAATACCAGGCGTTACCTAGTACCAGATTGTTCCTCAAACACAGATCCAACAGGTCTTTTGTTTCACTATTTCTTGGTCCTACTCCATGACTTCCCACGATCTCTTAATACCCTTTCTTGTCTTTTCCAATCTGAGCGTTTAGGTCCCCACCTGGAAAGGTTCTTTCACCCTTAATTTATGTCTCCAGATCTTGCACGAATTCCTCTTTCTCTTTATCGGTTCAACCCATTTGAGGGCTATACACCTGGATAAGGAATGTCAACTCCCAAAATCATAGAAATTTTTTAATACTTCTTTCATTTATATAACAAGCATCGATTACCCTTTCTGCCAGATTATCCTTTCACAAAAGAGTCACTTCATTACTTCCTATGTCCGGCTCTCCAGACCATCATAATCTGTATCCCTGACCTATTTCCTTATTTCGGAATCCTTTTCATTTTGTTTCACATAGTCCCATTATGTTTATTATTATATACCTCATTAATGCTACAACTACTTGTTATTTTTCCTTTAGTCATACAGTAATATGTTAATTGTTCCAACTCATATACTAGTCCATACATAAGTTTATTGGGTGGTAGACTCGTCCTTTCCGAGAATTTTCCTTTTTTTGAAAGCATTCCCATAAACTCTAAACGTCTTACTAAGAATGGTATGACTTCATTCTTGGCCCATTAGCCGTATTTTCAGGGTTCATTGTCTGACCTTACTGACCACCATGGTGATGCCAGGGACCAAGTCCTAGACATACTTCGCTCTGAAACGCATTTCCATACTCTAGTAGATTCCCATCTCCTGCAACGTGGACGAGGGTTTGGACTTTAAGACACATTAATTTACGAATCTTTTCTTACAAATACATTTATATAGTTATGTATAGCTAAACAAACACTCCTTTTGAACCAAATTGTTAGAATCTTTTTGTAAAATATAAAATAAAGAAATTTTAAAAAACTGTTTAAACTAAAATAACCTAAAATAATTGTCCCCCAAAATAAACAAGCACAGAGTATTATTCGTTATGTTAAACACTCCCTATATATACATTTTAAACAAAATAATCAAGTTCCGTTTTCCAAATAATGTAGTATTTCTGTGTTTTTTTACGTTCTTTTGTTTCTAAATTAACATTATATATTTTTATTTGATTTAGTTATTTTATGACTTGTTGGACGATTAGAGGAACTTCGGCTCCCTTATCACTATATAATATTTACATTTCTTGTTAATGTTTATGAATATAATTTTGTGTTTAGGATTTAGTTGCAATTTGCTACAAACAACTTTGAATCATCAATATTAAAATTAACAAAGATAAAAATTATAAATTTAGATAGATTTCCTCCTATTCCCTATTTTAAATCCCCTCCCACAAGATTGAGTTCCTGAAATATTCTCTCGAGAAGGGGAAAGGGGCGTACCACACACCCAGCAGATGGTTCTCCAATTCGCCCCCATTTGTAAAACCCACACGGGCACCCATGGTTGGAATTATTTCTTTGATTTCAACTCTCCCATGTTACTGGATATGAGATTATCTCTTAGAGCTGACTTGGTAGGCAAACCCTTACTCCTACACAGTTTTAGACTGTGGAAACTGTTTGATATCTTAGTTGGTGCGTGGCTACTGAAGTCTCTTTCTTAAATTACTCATGTGATTATATTCGCGTTCAGTGATTCGAGTGCTGGGTTTGGCAATAATTCATGGAGGGAAATGAGTCACTAGGTGGACGGAAAGTAGATACGAGGTGGAAGGAGAGGGTCTATGAGGTGGAGGGAAAAGGGCCACGTTGTGGAGGGACAGGGGTCACGCCTAACAAGTTTACGTGTTTAAATCACGTAACACAATACATCTAATAAATTATAAAACATAGCATGAATAGATTAGTAATGCAAATAAAAAGAGAAGTTAAATGGCTGAGAAGCTTATCGTAGCTTTATGAGGGAAATGTTAGCGCTCTCAATGTGGTCAGCCATAATAACTTTTGACATAAAGTATATTAGTAACAAAATCATTTTGAATCATGGTCATAGCTCTGCTGGGTAATGCAACAGTTACTTTACTAACTCCCGTCATGTTGGGTATTGCAACAGTTACTTTATCAACTCCCGTCATGTTGGGTATTGCAACAGTTACTTTAACAACTCCCGTCATGTTGGGTATTGCAACAGTTACTTTACTAACTTCCGTCATGCTAGGTATTGCAACAGTTCCTTTACCAAATCCCATCATGATGGGTATTGCAACTATTGATTTAATAAATCCCATCATGCTGGGTATTGCAACAATTACTTTACTAAATCCCGTCATGCTGGGTATTGCAACAGTTACTTTACACACATTCGTCATGCTAGGTATTTTAACGGTTACTTTACTAATTCACGTCATGCTGGGTATTGCAACAATTACTTTACTAACTTCCATCATGCTGGGTATTGCAACAGTAACTTATTAACTCCCGTTATGTTGGGTATTGCAACATTAACTTTATTAAATCCCGTAATTCTGGGTATTGCAACAGTTACTTTAACAACTCCCGTCATGCTGGGTATTGCAACAATTACTTTACTAACTCCCGTCATGATGGGTATTGCAACAGTAACTTTACTAACTCCAGTAATGCTGGGTATTGCAACATTAACGTTACTAACTCCCATCATGTTGGGTATTGAAACAGTAAATTTACTAACTCCAATAATGTTGGGTATTGTAACAGTTACTTTAGTAACACCAGTAATGCTGGGTATTGCAACAGTAACTTTACTAACTCCAGTTATGCTGGGTATAACAACAGTTACTTTACTAACTCCAGTAATGCTGGGTATTGCAACAGTAACTTTACAAACACCAGTAATGTTGGGTATTGCAACAGAAACTTTACTAAAACCAGTAATGCTGGGTATTGTAACAGTAAATTTACTAACTCCAGTAATATTGGGTATTGCAACAGTTACTTTACTAGCTCCAGTAATGATGGGTATTGCAACAGTAACTTTACTAACTAAAGTAATGCTGGGTATTTCAACAGTTCCTGTACAATCTCCTGTCATGCTGGGTATTGCAACAATTACTTTAATAACTCGGATCATGCTGGGCATTGCAATAGTTACTTTACTAACACCCGTCATGCTGGGTATTGCAACAGTTACTTTAACAACTCCCGTCATGGTGGGTATTTCAAAAGTTCCTTTACTAACTCCCGTCATATTGGGTATTGCAACAGTTACTCTACTAACTCCCATCATGCTTGATATTGCAACAGTTAATTTAACAACTCCCATCATGCTGGGTATTGCAACAGTAACTTTATTAACTCCAGTAATGCTGGGTATTGCAACAGTTACTTTAATAACTCCCATCATGTTGGGTATTGCAAAAGTTCCTTTAACAACTCCCGTCATGTTGGTTAATGCAACAGTAACTTTACTAATTCCAGTGATATTGGGTATTGCAACAGTTACTTTAGTAACTCCCGTCATATTGGGTATTGCAACAGTTCCTTTAACAACTCTCGTCTTATAGGGTATTGCAAAAGTTACTTTAAACACTTTCGTTATGCTGGGTATTGCAACAGTTAATTTACTAACACCAGTAATGCTGGCTATTGCAATATTAACTTTACTAACTCCAGTAATGCCGGGTATTGCAACCGTTACTTTACTAACACCAGTAATGCTGGGTATTTCAACAGTAACTTTACTAAGCCCAGTAATTATGGGTATTGCAACAGTAACTTAACTAACTCCTGTAATGTTGGGTATTGCAATAGTTTCTTTACTAACTCCAGTAATGCTGGGTATTGCAACAGTAACTTTACTAACAACCGTCATGTTGGGTATTGCAACAGTGGATCTACTAAATCCCATAATGCTGGTTAGTGCAACAGTTAATTTAAAAACTCCCGTTATGTTGGGTAATGAAACAGTAACTATACTATAACCCGTCATGTTGGGTATTGAAACAGTGTCTTAACTAACACCAGTAATGCTGGATATTGCAACAGTAACTCTACTAACTCCCATAACGCTGGGTATTGCAACAGTAACTATACTAACTCCATTAATGTTGGGTATTGCAACAGTAGCTTTACTAACTCCCGGCATGTTGGGTATTTCAAAAGTTCCCTTAACAACTCCCGTCATGTTGGGTATTGCAACAGTAACTTTACTAACTCCCATCATACTGGGCATTGAAACAGTTACTTTAACAACTATCATCATGCTGGGTATTGCAACAGTTACTTTAACAACTCCCGTCATGTTTTGTATTGCAACAGTTACTTTACTAACTACCGTCATGTTGGGTATTGCAACCGTAACTATACTAACTCCCATCATGATGGGTAGTGCAACAGTTACTTTACTAAATCCAGTAATGCTGGGTATTGCAACAGTAACTATATAACTACATTAATGCTGTGTATTGCAACAGTAACTTTACTAGCTACCGTCATGCTGGGTATTGCAACAGTTACTTTACTAACTCCCATGTTGCTGGGTATCGCAAAAATTACTTTACTAACACCATTAATCCTGTGTATTGCAACAGTTACTTTACTAACTCGAGTAATGATGGGTATTGCAACAGTAACTTTACTAACTACAGTAATGCTGGGTATTTCAACAGTAACTTTACTAGCTACCGTCATGCTGGGTACTGCTCCAGTTACATTACTAACTCCCGTCATAATTGGTATTGAAACAGTTACTTTACACACTTTCGTCATGCTGGGTATTGCAACCGTAACTTTACTAACTCCCGTCATGCCGGGTATTGCATACAGTAACTTTACTAACTTTATTAATGTTTGGTATTGCAATAGTTAATTTACTAACTCCAGTAATGCTGGGTATTGCAACATTAACGTTACTAACTCCCATCATGCTGGGTATTGCAACAGTAAATTTACTAACTCCAATAATGTTGGCTATTGCAATAGTTACTTAGGTAACACCAGTAATGCTGGGTATTGCAACAGTAACTTTACTAACTCCAGTAATGCTGGGTATAACAACAGTTACTTTACTAACTCCAGTAATGCTGGGTATTGCAACAGTAACTTTACAAACACCAGTAATGTTGGGTATTGAAACAGAAACTTTACTAAAACCAGTAATGCTGGGTATTGCAACAGTAAATTTACTAACTCCAGTAATATTGGGTATTGCAACAGTTACTTTACTAACTCCAGTAATGCTGGGTTTGCAATAGTTTATTTACTAACTCCAGTAATGCTGGGTATTGCAACATTAACGTTACTAACTCCCATCATGCTGGGTAATTCAACAGTAAATTTACTAACTCCAATAATGTTGGGTATTGCAACAGTTACTTTAGTAACACCAGTAACACTGGGTATTGCAACAGTAACTTTACTAACTCCAGTAATGCTGGGTATAACAACAGTTACTTTACTAACTCCAGTAATGCTGGGTATTGCAACAATAACTTTACAAACACCAGTAATGCTGGGTATTGCAACAGTAACTTTGCTAACTCCAGTAATGTTGGGTATTGCAACAGTTACTTTACTAACCCCAGTAATGCTGGGTTTGCAATAGTTAATTTACTAACTCCAGTAATGCTGGGTATTGCAACATTAATGTTATTAACTCCCATCATGTTGGGTATTGCAACAATAAATTTACTAACTCCAATAATGTCGGGTATTGCAACAGTTACTTTAGTAACACCAGTAATGATGGGTATTGCAACAGTAACTTTACTAACTCCAATAATGCTGGGTATTGCAACAGTATCTTTACTAACTCCAATAATGCTGGATATAACAACAGTTACTTTACTAGCTTCAGTAATGATGGGTATTGCAACAGTAACTTTACTAACTAAAGTAATGCTGGGTATTGCAATAGTTACTTTACTAACTCCAGTAATTCTGGGTATTGCAACAGTTCCTTTAACAACTCCCATCATGCTGGGTATTTCAACAGTTCCTGTACAGTCTCCTGTAATGCTTGGTATTGCAACAATTACTTTAATAACTCGGATCATGCTGGTATTGCAATAGTTACTTTATTAACTCCCGTCATGCTTTGTATTGCAACAGTTACTTTAACAACTCCCGTCATGCTGGATATTGAAACAGATACTTTAACAACTCCCGTCAAGCTGGGTATTTAAACAGTTCCATTATCAACTCCCATCATGCTGAGTATTGCAACAGTTACTCTAACAATTCCCGTCATGTTGGGTATTCAAACTGTTCCTTTACCAACTCCCGTCATGCTGGTTATTGCAAAAGTTACTTTAATAATTCCCATCAAGCTAAGTATTGAAACAGTTACTTTAAAAACTCCCGTCATGCTGGGTATTGCAATAGTTCCTTTAATAATTCCCATAATTCTGGGCATTGCAACAGTAACTTTACTATCTCCAGTAATGTTGGTTTTTGCAACAGTTCCTTTAACAACTCCCGTCATGTAGGGTATTGCAACAGTTACTTTACTAACTACCGTCATGTTGGGTATTGCAACCGTAACTTTACTAAATCCCATCATGCTGGGTAGTGCAAAAGTTACTTTATCAACTCCCATCATCCTGTGTATTGCAAAAGTTACTTTACTAACTCCACTAATGCTGGGTATTGCAACAATTAATTTAATAACTCCCATCATGCTGGGTATTGCAACAATTTCTTTAAACACTCCCGTCATGCTGGGTATTGCAACAGTTCGTTTAATAACTCCCATCATGCTAGGTATTGCAACAGTTCCTTTATAATCTCTTGTAATGATGGGTATTTCAATATTTACTTTAATAACTCGCATCATGCTGACTATTGCAACAGTTACTTTAACAACTCCCACTATGCTGGGTATTGCACCGGTTACTTTAACAACTCCCGTCACGCTGGGTATTTAAACAGTTCCTTTATCAACTCCCTTCATGCCGGGTGTTGCAACAGTTACTGTTGCAATACCCAGCATTCCTGGTGTTAGTAAAGTTACTGTTGCAATACCTAGCATTACTGGAGTTATTAAAGTAACTATTGCAATACCCAGCATGACGGGAGCTAGTAAAGTTACTGTTGCAATATCCAGCATTACTGGAGTTATTAAAGTAACTGTTGCAATACCCAGCATGACGGGAGTTGTTAAAGGAACTGTTTAAATTGCCAGCATGGCGGGAGTTGTTAGAGTAACTGGTCCAATACCCAACCTGATGGGAATTGGCAAAGAAACTGTTTAAATACCCAGCTCATAATGACCGGTGGGAAAATCATGTTCATGTGTTACGGCACACTCCACTTATTGACGCGCTGAACTTTCTACCAATGTCGTCCAAGATGCCCAAGATGTTTGGATTGGAAGAGACTTTGGGTAATGGATATATCTTCCACTTTTTCAATAAAAAATAAAATGCGTGTTATATTGGTCCCTTACCTCCAAATAAGACTACTGTAACGGTGAGATGACGGTTGAGAGAAAGGAGCAATTTTATATGTGGTATGACGTGCTGGTCAAAGAAAATCATTTCTTTGATAATAACCGCAATTTTAAACTGTATTGCGTGAAAGATATAGAAATCATACGGAAGGCCATACTAAAGTTTATAGACATGCTCCAGGAGAAATCATAAATAGATCATTTCAGATAGGTGTGCTTGATCGCAAGAGCGGCCATTTTGGTTTTCTATCGAAGTCGTTTTTAAGCTAATACCCCTAAAGGTGATAACTGGTGTGCAGACAGTAGCTTGTCACCGTAACATAGCTCTTCTGGCAGGCCCAACAACGCGGTGTCTCTATCCTTCATGCGTATAACGGCCGTGAGGAATATGTATTAGGGTGACGTGTGGACGGCATTGTTAAAGCTGGATATACCACCACCGTCTTCCACTTTTAGGGCTATTATTGGCATGGATACCCTCTCTGTTATCCTGATAGAACCATCTCTATCAAAAACAGCCACCACGAGACCATAAATACGTGCTATTAAGCGACGATTGTTTGTGTGGTAAAATTAAAGAATGCTGGCTACCTAGTCTTAGAGATGGGGGAGTGTACGTTTATTGCGATGAAACGCAAAGACCATAAATTTGAACAATTTGAACTCCATAACGAGGTGTAGAGCAAGGAGGCCCTCAATCCGAGGGACCCATTTTTGTCGGGTGCACAAATTGTATCAAACTCTTCCACAAAAAAGACCTTTATTGTGGATAATAGATCAGGTACTTGGATGTGTGTTTATTGAATACCTACGTTTGCAGGTTCAAAAAATATCCTATCTACTAACCCAAAATTCACTTTGAAACTAATTGTCCGTCTATAGAACAAATAGAAGGCATAGCCAAAGTTACAGTGACGCTTACGCGGATTTTATTTATGCCCGTATTGTCTACATGGATGCACAACAAGTTAATGTTTATTTTGTTCATGAAATGTGTATAAAAGATAAACTAATGCACGTTTCAACACAGCGACAAAAAATATCGATGGATGAAAGGCATCTGGTGATAGATGCGCTTCAGAAAGCCGTTGAGAAAGTTTAACCGTTTAAGCAGTACATGAAGTGTGGTAGTAATACAATTATTCTGAAATCGTCAGACATGTTATGGCGGATTGTTTCACTGGTACATTGATACTTTATTGAAAATTAAATAAGAAGCCAGGGGTTGGCCAGAGTGGTGTACCTCACAAGATGAGAAGTTTGCTTACTTTAAAACTTATGAAAAACGGGATGAGGTAAAACTCGATTTTGGCTTTGTTTTTTAAAGCCCTGGTCTCCATACTTTAGATAAATTCTTTTTAAATTCGCTAGTTGGAAAGTTGGGGCAAAGACCCGATTTATCATATGTAGCCATTGTCGACTATCAGGGCATCCACAAGTACCCGATGGAGTCGTACTTCACCGTGGACAGCGTCATGGATGTAAATAAAGAAGTTATATTCATAAATTACAAAGATACGATTGACGCATTGCGCCTTAACCTTAAGACGAGTGTGGGGGTGGCATTCTACACGACTGCTATTGCTAAGTTGCACTTATACAGCATATTTTAACCATTTGGAGACTACGTTTTTTATCACGATACAGAAAGCTATCTATTCACGGAACGCCCCGGCGATTGGATTCCTCCAACCGGAGACTTTTAAGTGACCTCAATGACGATCTTAAAGATTACGGCCCGGGAAGCTATATTAGCACCTTCGTATCTAGCGTCCCCAAGAATTACGCGTACCGATATTGTGGTGGTGGCAACCCTGCCAAAACCAAAATGGTGTGCAATGTTCGCAGGGTCACCATAAGCTATGACAACCGGTGCGACGTTAATTTTGACGTTTTGAAAGCGATGGTCACTGAACAGGCTCAGAAAAGATAGATAAAGATACCGCAAAACAATGTAAGAAAAGGTCTTACGCTTGTATGTACCCTTTCGCATAGTAAACGCACTCGCCACGAATAAAATGTAATCGTTTAGACGGGTTGAATAATCATATTTTTTCCTTTCATTCTAGACAGTTCCACTGACATATTATTTTTCAAGTATTTGAATTTTTTCATATTCTTTTCTGCATGAAAACACGCATATTTTTTTATGCACCTGAGCTTCTTTTTATATGTTTATATTCGCTAGTACAATCATTCACCTACCTGATTATTTATAGTCAAATAGAATTAGTTGTTCATATATATTTTAACTCTAGTCAATTTTTTTTTTCAATTTACTTATTTTAAATTGAAACCATCTGTTTGTGTATATATGTTCAAATACTCTTTAGAGTGGAGTTTGTTAAATAATACTGAGGCCACTATTGTCGCTACGATTTTAAGAAGTTGAATATTGTTTCCATAAAATATTTCTAGTTGTAATATATATAATACTAGTGGACCCGACAGACGTTGTCCTGCCCGAACGTTGGCTTTTCGTTTGGGTGGCATAATTGATTTCGATAATAAAACAAACACTATGTGATCATCACAATTACAAATTCACAATGAACTACAATTAGTGAGTTACACAAATATTAAAAATTCAGGGTTTGTCAAGACAACATACAAAATAAAACATATTTTCTTTCCTCAAAATCAACTATATTGAGACAATAGTACATTACAAATACTTTGTTTCACAGTAATAGCAATGCTTTCCCATTCCATCTGTTTGTTTCTGAAACTAATAAATTTGATTTAGAATAGGAACTGCTAGACACTTATACATACATGGTAACCATTATTAAAAATAATAATATATGGAATAGTGATCCCTACAATTGTGGCACCGCTTTTACGTATTGTCGGTATCAACAACGCAAACTATGTTTACGGCATACATAAGAGAGTATACTCCGTGTCTCTACGTGCTCGTACTTAGAAGTGTGATTGAAAGCCTGGAAATAAATATAAGAACAGGCACGGGTTAATCTGCAACACTTGAGATTGGAAAATTGTTCGTGAAACTTCATTTTAGACGCTTTAAAACATTAAATGTCTCAACAAACGATACTACGTCCACCCGGCTAGAACAGGAATATATTCAATCTAACATGGTGTTCCCTAATAACGCAGGCATGGAATAGGAACTTTTTTCCAGTGCCTTTTCAAGAGCGTCCAACCATTTCTGATATACGGAGTTAAAGTGATTTAAAAACTGGTGCGTCATAAAAATATCGACGTGCTCTTCAACGTCTCCAACAAGCATCGTCTTTTCAAAGAAGCCCTACGCCAGCGTGTCGCCTAGACTGGAACAAACCTGAAACGTAAGGTGTAGCAGAAGATCGTCTTGATGATGACCAGTTTAGACTACAAAGTGCATCATTAGAAACATCAACATCATTCTTCTTTAATTGCCCGACGTAATAATGTCAAGAAAGATGATGTAGATATTTTCAGTAAAAATTTAATTTCTACACCCTCAGTTCTTTTAGTGTGCTAGCAGTTAACTCGATCTCTTTTCCATCTCACACATGCAAACCAGTCTTGAAAGTGGACAGTGGCTCCAGGTAAAACCTGTCTCTTCTCTCACCGATGATTCGTCCATCGAATTTATCGCTACCGTTCAAGGAGCTTTCACAGACCGGGCTCTATCTCAAGGCAGCTATCATGAAACCCAACCTCGGCACTTTCAACGAGGTGGATCAAATCGCTCCCGTCAACAAATGGCTGCATTCGTTATCTACACATTTAGGTGGGTTTTAAAACAAAAAACTAATCTCACCACCCAACAACACATATGCTTATAGATCATATATTGAGACGCTGCTCAATTACAACAGTGAAACCAAAAGAGCACATTTGTCTTGCGGTTCGTATTTCACAGACAGCCCCGGAACCTTTGAGGAGTGTAAAGCAGTCAACAAGGGGTTTGAGGCTCATCGCAGTCTCACTGCAAAAATTAAGACGATGGAACTTTTGGGGCATCTACATGGAGATGTGTTTAACCAAATGAAATACCTTTTGATCAACACCTGACTCAGAGACAAGTTGGTCCTTTCCAAATACGAGTTTAGTCTTATCGCCATCCCAGAAATTCCACACTTTAAGGTTCATATCGTTGAAGCCTATCTTCATTTGCGATGTGTCAAAGTAGCACATTCTATAATGTTGGCACATTCCAAGGCATTAAACGTCAGTCCTGCTAAGTCCCATCAAAATTGTTACAGCCTGATTTTTTTAAACAACAACTATGTCATGTTCTATCACACACTGTTTTATTAAACCGGTATTCATTTCTTGATCGAAGGTAGTGACATCACACGGGATGCCTCCCCTAAGTGATATCTTCTCATGGCTGTCGATCTCACACCTAATCTTTCTGCCCACATGATATTGCATAGGAATTTGACGAGGCAAGTATCTCTGAGCATCGAAGGGATTATGAATAGAGCGCTCACTGAAACCGTCAACTGTATCTTGTACGTGGAGTTTGCTAATATCATCACCATAGGCAAGGACAGAAACGTAGTGACCATTAATGGGAGTTAATATAAGAGACTTACCTTCCCTTACATTCGTCATTTAAATCATGGATGTCGATATAGATTTCCATAACTTAATTGACGATATAAAAGCTTTTTTTCGTCAAGGAACTGAGAGTTTTTATTTCTATTCGGTATATTACTTCAACATATGGTGTTAAAATCCCCATACTCTATCGAGGAAATTTCAGCCGCTTCTAAAAATTGAGCCAATTACATCGTCAACAAACTGCACGGTATTATCTTAGATAGCTGTGATATGGATTACAGTCTGCTCTAATCCCTTATCTCCTGTTCCACTAAGGGTGCAGGAATCGTCTACGTCAAAGGAGCATAAAAGAAAAAGTTTATAGACAAATACATGGTGATGCCTATTGTAGATCTGTACGACAGAGGCTGTCTATCTCTGAAAGTTATTAAATTTTCCCACACCATGTGAATGACACATAGTTCTGTATGGAATTTCTGTTTGTCCATTATCCCTTGGGAATTCAAGATTGAATGATTGATGATATAAACGCATACCATAAGACTTGCTTTGAAAACCAACCCATGGTTCCGTTCTGTGCGGTTTTCTCTGCTGATAAACCACCCGCAAGAATAGCACGTCTTGCCATTCTCGTCATCAACTCGGATACCCACACCAAGCCTAGGAAGCATTGGCTCGCCATCTTTATCGACAATAATGTCGTGGAAGAATATTTTGACATTTATTGTTTCCCACCCCGTATATTTTCCCATCTGGCATTTATACTAAAAGCACTTCCCACACAAATCATAACATTATACAACTTAAAAACATAGCCTCAGACGTTTGTAGACATTACTGTCTCATAAACCTCCTCTATCACGCCCAAAACATTCCGATGATAGGTTTCCTTAATTTAGTATCACTCACCAATCAATCAGGTAACGACGCTAAGGTGCTGAGTTATTACAACATATTTTTCAAGATTGTAAGGTCCTGCCACCCCTCAAGATGATGCGTTTAATCAGCGTGTGCTTATAAAGGAGGCATACTGATAGCGTGCTAGCCATAATCCGGTCAGTCTTCAAAGAGATCAAACATCATGGTGGGTCAAGACGTTTGCACCCGTAAAGCAAAGCCGGTGAAGCCGTTGGTCGTCACCTGTATTTCCAACATTTTGTTCCCACTGGATGAAGGCAATGCCAAACGAGTCATTGTCGGCATGAGCGTCAAAAACCATTTTAAACCCTATGTCCAGCTATAAAAATGCGGAGGGAACCGCGTGGTGTTCAAGCCTATGGAGTGGCAATAACTGGGCAACTACAAGTCGGTCATATCAATGTAATTCAGCAACATGCAACCTATTCAGACGATTAGTCTGTATAATCATGAAATTTCTCTGAGACTCATGTGCGGTGACCATATGGTCGTTATCATTGAGAAACAAGACGCCTGACTCAAACGGGTCGCTTATCCAGCACCTAGCTGGATGCGTCTTTGTGAGGTGTGGGATCCCATTGACGTTGCAATGGACAACCGGAATACGTGGTCTACACCAGTCGCACAGTATTGCAACGATTTGATCAACACTCGTGATGGATTTATGTGGCATGCTAACAAAATCAATGGATGTCATCGATCTCGAATCACTTAAGCAAGAGACGCATTTCAGAAACCTGGATCTTATCAGTGCTACCTACTATACACGTCAAGTCGTTGGTTTGGACTTTTATATGCTGGATTGTGAACTAAAGACAATTTTACTAACACATCTAAGAAACACTATAGAAAAACGTATTACTGAATATATGCGCCATTCCTGTCAAAGTATATAATAAATATTATGTATGGCTGTGAAACATTTAATGTATAATAAATATTATGTAGGTCTGTAAAACCTATAACTCATAGAAAATATATATTTTGTTATATAATGTTTTATTCAAGCAAAACCTGTCTTTCCCTTACACGAGAGGTAACCATTATATGATACACAACTTTTCGAGCAAGCAAACTGGCACCAAATATGGACAGGGTCAATTACCTCAATGTCACGATCTATTCCTGTTTTGACTTCACTTGTCGAGGAATCAAACTGGCGCCAGGTATGAGTCATCATCGAAAACTCGTTGCGCCATATTCAAGGTCGTGTTCTATTTCTGTCTCGACTTTTCTTGCCGAGGTGCCAAACTGGAACTGGAGTTGCGATGACGTCACTGGAAAACCCATTACCACATGGATGTGGAATGAGGGAGGGAACTGAAAGGGGTTTCTACTCACATTCTATGCTGTGCTGCCATCTGGAGACGTTCGTGCTGCATGTTCTCTCCCTATTCAGCGATGACAAGGGAGGAACACCCGACGTCATGGACTGCATACCAATAAATATCATAAACTCCCACACAAATTTAAACGCATGTCTCAATCCTACCCAGACACAAAAAACAAATAAACACATATAAAAAACCAATGAGTACTCATAAATGAAAACGAGCACCAATAAAAAAGCTATGCGCACACATAAAAACAAGTTTCAACAAGAACAAACGAGTTTGAAACACTGGGAAGCTGGTCCGAGGAGTGAGGGGAGAGGGAAAGCCAACAGCCAATCAGAGAGCGACACTAAATTACGTAATCATCACAATACACACTTTCCCCACATCGAACTCAAAGGTCAAATATCAAATTGTGACGTGAAGGAGTACTAGGTAGTAATATATGTTTACTCAGTCTAGGGAGTGATTTCCTTTAATCAAAGAATGTAGGTAAATAATGTGCTAGGACCAGATGTTGTTACGGCCAATTTGTATTCAGAGGTAAGTATTTAAAAAAATTGCAAATTGAAATCAAATGTTTTATTTATAACCTACCATTATTAGATTGTTTAGTATTTAGTATGTCTAAATATTTGACATAATTTTAATATCTGTAGTATCGCACAACTTAAATAAAAGTTTGGTAATATTTTCTAACCAGATAAAAATAGGCCTACATTTACAGATACGCACATGCACACATATGGTTTTCCATGGTGATGCAAACAAATAATTAAAAGCTGAAATTCGATTATTTATGTCAACATTTTGAACCTATAAACATTAAAACGAGTGGTCGTTTGTCAAAATCTGTTCATATATTTCCTCGTAATTACTAATACTGAAAACGTGCATGTCAAAATATTACATGATAACTTATTAAGTCATAGTAATAATTATTAGTATCAGAAATATGTGTTTGGCTTGTTATTTCTTAAAATTGTTTTGGGAAAAAGAAGCTAAGTCTTATTTCTTTTTCTTCTTCTCTTGAGCTGTTTCTTAGGGAATGAGTGCTGAGATTGTAAACTATCGGGAAAACCCTAAAATAGAGGGAAATGAATATTCTTATTTTAACATGATGGCCGAAAATTGGTATTGGAAGAACCCCTCATGGATTAATTTCCTATTTGGGACTAAGCAACGACTTAACCAACCCAGTACCCGCTTCGGTATTAACATGATCTAATAAGGTCCTCTTGTAGTAGGCTATATCGAGGTAAGATCGAGGTTCGATTCTCGATCAGGTGTAATGAAGGTGATTTTTCCAAAATGGTTTTCCATTCTCCCTCCACGTAAATCTGGGTACATTTCCTTAAAAATAACCTTTTTAATCCCAAAAACCATTAGCGTAGTTAGTTTTAAGCATATAAACCAATTGGTTAGTAAGACGCATTGCTAAAAAACTTATATATATACAGTCCTAAAATGAGCCCTAGAAGAAAGAAAAATTACTCCTGAACTAGGTGTGTGAGGACATTTCAATATTAATAGAGGAACTTTAAAGGGGTGGTGAGTTAGTTGAAAGGGGGATTTAAGGAACCAATGTAATAGAGGGTTAGAAAATTTTAAGAGGTTAATGAGAGAATTTAAATGCAGAATGAAAATATTTACAGGGGGTATGAGAGACATTCAAGAAGGTAAAGTAATTTCAAGGGCAACACGAAAGAGTTTCAGAGGTAGGTAATGGCATTTAATTTTGAGAGTGAAGGTATTTAGAAGACTGCCTCAATGTGCATTTTTTTAAGCGTCACATCTTACTAATCATTCAGGCTATACACTTATGCACTAATTACTCTAACAGACTAGTATATTGTGATAGTAGCGCCTTAGAAAATGCGGACCCCAATGCCAGTGATGGCTCATTATTTGAAAGAAAAAACTATCAGTCTAAAGGTAAATGATTAAACATCGCATAAAAATGTTGAATGACTTCTTTATTTGTTTTTAAAGTAAATTTGCAACATATGCTATGGCATGTAGATGTTACAGGTAGGTAAACTATGGCAAGTAGGTGTTACAGGTAGGTAAACTATGGCATGTAGGTGTTACAGGTAGGTAAACTATGGCATGTAGGTGTTACAAGTAGGTAAACTATAGCAAGTAGGAGTTACAGGTAGGTAAACTATGGCATGTAGGTGTTACAGGTAAGTAAACTATGGCATGTAGGTGTTACAGGTAGGTAAACTATGGCATGTAGTTGTTACAGGTAGGTAAACTATGGCATGTAGGGGTTACAGCTAGGTAAACTATGGCATGTAGGTGTTACAGGTAGGTAAACTATGACATGTAGGTGTTACAGGTAGGTAAACTATGGCATGTATGTGTTACAGGTAGGTAAACTATGGCATGTAGGTGTTACAGGTAGGTAAACTATGGCATGTAGGTGTTACAGGTAGGTAAACTATGGTATGTAGGTGTTACAGGTAGGTAAACTATGGCATGTAGGTGTTACAGGTAGGTAAACTATGGCATGTAGGTGTTACAAGTAGGTAAACTATAGCAAGTAGGAGTTACAGGTAGGTAAACTATGGCATGTAGGTGTTACAGGTAAGTAAACTATGGCATGTAGGTGTTACAAGTAGGTAAACTATAGCAAGTAGGAGTTACAGGTAGGTAAACTATGGCATGTAGGTGTTACAGGTAGGTAAACTATGGCATGTAGGTGTTACCGGTAGGTAAACTATGGCATGTAGGTGTTATAGGTAGGTAAACTATGGCATGTAGGTGTTACAAGTAGGTAAACTATTGTATGTAGGTGTTACAGGTAGGTAAACTATGGCATGTAGTTGTTACAGGTAGGTAAACTATGACATTTAGGGGTTACAGCTAGGTAAACTATGGCATGTAGGTGTTACAGGTAGGTAAACTATGACATGTAGGTGTGTTACAGGTAGGTAAACTATGGCATGTAGGTGTTACAGGTAGGTAAACTATGGCATGTAGGTGTTACAGGTAGGTAAACTATGGCATGTAGGTGTTACAGGTAGGTAAACTATGCAAGTAGGTGTTACAGGCAGGTAAACTATGGCATGTAGGAATTTTCTTATAACATAACTGACATTTCACCTGAGAGAAACAAATATAGTCCTACAAATTATACTTGTTTTCTTCTACGTAGCTATCTTTTCAATATTATTTACAATAAGATAAAACAAAAGACTTTTTATAGATGTAATAAATGTTCTGCGCTGTTTTATTACGTCTTTCACGCGAAGGATCTATCAACTCTTGGAGAAAAGGTAGTACCTCACTTCACAATAACAACACTGGAGTAAAGAGAGGGTCCAGGATATCTAAAATATAAAAACGGAAGCGTTATTCTCACATTTTTGAGAACCACTGAGTATCGAACAAAGAGAGAAATTAATATCAGCACATTAAATGACGGAAAGAATTGTAATCATCGGAATGTCTGAATGGAGAAACTACAGCTAAATTAATTTGAATTAAATGTCATTTTTTCAAATAATTTAAATTAAAACCGAGAGAAAGATAATTGTTTGGTTTATAGGCTTCCATCATGGGGCCGTACACTGTAAGTCACATTAAATTGGTACTTTACTGAAGATAGAGATGATAATCAAAAAGTTAGGAATAATAATAATAATAATAATAATAATAATAATAATAATAATAATATGGATCGCTTTAAGAATCTGACTGTGCGCCACTTCTTAAATGTAGCCAGTAAAATAAAAAAATACAAATTACCTCAGACATTGGTTAGCAAGAAAATGTTCTCTTACTTCAGAACTTTGAAATAATTTCCTTACTTAGGAAGAGATAAAAAGGAGCCCATACTCATTTTTAATAATAGCAAAAATCTTATTAAAGACAGCCAAAAAATGCCGTACACTCCGTTCATCTAGAAGGGCAGAAATCTTATCCGGTTGTATCCACTATGACGTAGTAGGGCCAACGGTGTGTATTTAAAACCCAACATAAAACATTTTTAAACAAAGTTTTTTATCTTTGTTTACTAATCTACAATATATGGTTTACTTTTCTGAATATAAACGTTAAGTTTAATGTTAAAATATTATGAAAAATACAAATTGTTACCATTTTATTATAATTATTAAAAATAGAATCAACACAATAATAAATATTAGCTTTTAGAATAATCTTGATATCACCAGCCTTCATTTCACATCTTGATACAAACATTTTTATCCAGATTTATTTGAAAAACACTTTATATCTATTTTGCTAATATAGTTTACATACAATTATTGGAATAAAAAAATAATTAGTGTTTATTTACATTTCAATCCAGTTGTAAGGGAAAAAACCGTAAAGTAGTAGGTATGAATCTAATCTCACTAAAGCATGTTACTAGCTATCATGAGCGTATGGAAGGGTAATATTGATTCTAAAACCCCATCCAAAATTTGACGAAGGTTTAATATAAAGCTTTAAGATGGCCTTGTATCAAACATTAAATGGGTTTTAGAGGAATTCACTTTTAAAAAATTGGCCATAGAAGGACCACTCTAAATACATAGTTTCTACATGCCTATCATACTTTGTATAAATCCAAGTGAGGACCACTCTATCTAGCTTCTTATAGCATTCCATTTTCAAAATGTGTAAAGTAAGAGGAGGCCAACATACTAATCGAAACATATACCGAAACACGTGCGTCTTATTTAACTAGTTTATCAGTAATTAGGAGTACGTTGAAGAAAATAAAGATCCAACTGATTTAAGAGTGTCCTTTGTAATTTATTTTTATTTTGTATTTTTGTATTTCATTAACGAGAAAAAAAATAGTCAATTGCCAAAAAAATTATAGCATGTCAATCAGACACATTGGACAGCTACAATTAAATGTCAATATTTTAATAACTTACGAAAGGAAGAAACAAGATTTAATTGTTTAAGAAACAATATTAACAGTAATTTACCTCAAAATTTATTTTCTCTGACTAGATGCAGTCAAATGAAACTACGTATCTCCCTAAATTGAAACACGTGGTTGTTAAAAATATTGTATTTTGATAAATATTGTGGCAGTTATCAAAGAAGAGAATTAATATTATCATATTTATGAATATAATACGTAAACGCATACCCTCTGCCACTGGATGATGTCAGATAAATTTATATACACTTGCCATGCTGTCTACAAGAAAATATAGTACTGTACATCTATATCACAAATTCTCATAAAAATATTAACTGCTCCTAAATAACATTATTAAAACTGATATATTTAAATATAAGATGCTTTGGTGTCTACTCGCCATTTTAAGATATCCTTAGATCCGCTTGTCACACCTGTGAATCTCAAAATTATTCATTGATGGCGGCCTCACCTACTATCGTAACTACACCTGACAAACAAATGAAGTGGATATTGGGATCAACCCTCTGACCTACATCGCGTCAGACAAGACTAGTGGCAATTCAAGGAAACATGCTCCCCCCCTTTTTCCTGCAAGCGTTACTCCTTTTCACCTTGCTTCATCCGTCTTTCTCCTTGTCTATATTCCTGTGTTTATCACCCTTTTTGCTTTGTTCCGTTCGTATCAGATTGAGAACTATATAAATGACACAAGCCAGGTTCACATTATACCCAATTTACTGCTATCCAGCATCAAAGGAGGAACGTCTGCACAGTCTCGCATCAAAGAACAGGACGACCGTGAAGTTTGAGGCGTTGGATACACCACCGTCATAGATAGGGCCACGGACTCATTGGTTAGTCCTCTAACGAAAGCGTTCTTAACGCGCTACTCTTGACCCCTTTAGCCTTGAGCGTCTCGCCATCTCCTTGTACCGCGAATGAATAGAGTTTAGGACGTAAACCTATGAACTTGGTGATGATCCGACCTTGATTCTCGTATTTTAGTTTACCGAGCACCCCTTTATTTACTACAGGCATCCCATAAACATTGTCTTGTCCGGAGGTGTCCAGGTAGTCATTAGCTAACAGGATAAGTCGGTGGTACCCATCCTCAACAGTCATGTAGTAGAGAAGTGAGTCCGTATCCGTGTATTGGAGTTTTAACGTGCCTGTCGGGAAGGCGGTGACCATAACCTGGTAATGTAGACCATACATGACTACCTTCGAGATTTCCAAAATGGTGAATCCTGCATAAATCGGCATATCAAAGTAAATCTCTTGCGGTTCCATCTCAACGATGATCAGGTTATCCGACACGGTCGTACGGTTTTTAAAGTTCGGGCTGGCTATGAGGTTACCCGCTCCAAATTTCCTTCCCCACCTGGTGGCTATCTTTATCGTACGGTAGGCCCTCTTGTTAGATATAAGACGACCGAGTGCGGCATTGTTCAACAGTTTTAAAAGCATATTTTCAAACTGATTGCTCGCTTTACTCCTCATTTCCGCGTTCAGCTTGACATACGGAGCCATCCATGACGGTTGCTTGAAACTGAGAACCCTGTAGACTCTTGTCAGTTTCAATCCATTTACCAAACATAGGTTTAGATGACGGTAGTGAATGACATACCTAATCTTATCAGCTAAAGTCGTTAACAATTTCTCATGCTTCCTAACCTGCAAGATATACCTCGTCTCCGCATCGTCCTCTACGTTTCGCACATCCAAACGGCAAATTTCATCATCTTCGAGCCACCTGAACCCTCAATAGGGTAGTGAGGACAACATACTAAATGAATATAGTCCATTCACGTCTAGATGAACAAGGTAAGACTCTGGCTTGGAACGGTCGAATGAGTCCATATACCGATTATTCGCTACAGTGTGACGATTAGCCACAAAACATACCCCTCCTCGGATAGCTCCCTTGATGAATTGATGTATGTCCACCTCGTCGATTAATTCGAGCCGTACCCGGGTCATTCTCAATAGAGCTTGGTACGCAAGACTAGAAGCTGTAAGAGACCATCCGGTATCGAGTCTATACGTCTTCATGCAGAGATCGCGAAAGTTCTCAAAGACGTCGGCCAGTAGCATTACGTCCGTATACACGTAGAGGTTCGAGTATTCCCAAAGATTCTTACATTCAAATAGTCGCCAAACCTCGCAGGCGTGATCATAGTCTTCCTGAGAGATATGACTATCCGTGAGCGCGTTTTAAAATGTATCCTTGCTCGGTAACTGAGTCTCGTTCAGTCGCTCGAATGAATCTATATAGTCATAGGGGAACAAGCCTTTACGAGTAAATAGTTTGAACCGTTCATTCTCAGGATGACACTTACGGGTGATTTTAAGTTGGTCGGGTTTGAGGTAAGATACGCATTTCTCTAGGCACGTACATAGAAAGCTGAAACTATCTATAATTTTAATCGTGATCTCCCGAAACCCGTGCATAATATATTTCATGATTACTTTGAATCTTCCCATAGTCTCTCCAATAACCTTGACTTTTCCCGGATTTACGAGAACGCTCTCTTCCGTGAACGGATCAGTCTCTCCACGCTCGACAAGTGATTCAAGAAGGAAAAAATTGTCGTAGCAACGTGCGTTATGCATTTCTACGCTCAGGTGGCTCGGGTTTCTTTAATTAATATTACATGCCTCGTGACTGCTCCCGCGATAATGTCCCGTCAAGTGGCAATGATCCATAACGCGAATATCATCATTCGCGTAAGGCTTTTCACATATATGACAATGAGAGGCCGTATTATGAGCATCTCTTTGAGCAGGCGTTAATGGTGTCATCGGAACGATGGTACTATAGCAATCTAGTACGCCCTTTGCCGTATCTACGAGAGCTTCAACAAATTGATCTGTACAATCTCTTCCCGTGAAGCGTCGGTACTCTGAGAGACTATCGTCAAAATTACATTTAGTATACATACCTACAGAATAAGCCACATGACGCTGTACATTCTCAGTATAAGGAAATTTCGGGTCGGGATCGCTCGTCTCTATCGGTACGAGTAAGCTCTCCAGGTCTGCATATACGATAAATCCTGTTTTCTCCTGTTGCTTATACTGTGAGAACGTAAGGAATTTATCCTCTCCTTGAGGGAATGTACTCCTTACCGCGTCAAATTTTATACACGTTTCTTTATGTTTTGCAAGTTTGTTTTCGGTCAGAAAAGCGGTCAAACATCGATCGCAAAAGTACCTACGTCCTTTATTAGACGTTAACGATAGTTGCGGGTTTATTAACCGATACAGATTTTTGATTCCGCTGAAATAATAAGTTTCCGTTCCGTGTTCTCTTATCATGAATAAATTAACATGTCTGGCGCGTTCTTTAGCACTGACGTGCACGGGAACGATCACTAGTGTTTTAGAGTTGTCAGCAGTGTCAATATAAGAGTCACTCCCATCGTGTTTCGCAGCGTACACATTAACGGATATATCGTTAAGCCTTTCGAAGCGTTCGATATACCTCATTTCAAACGGGAGCGGGATTCCATCTAGATTCAGTACGTCTTGAAAATTAGGATATTACGATAAACGTTGTGCTTTTCCCGTCGGTTCAAAGAGGCACGTCAATACGGATACGGGGAAGCAATGTCCTTCTTCAGATTGTACATTTATCAACGCTCTACGTCTGGCTATAATTTCAGGGATTTGAACACGAGCCCCGATCGAGAAATCCGAGTTTTTCGAGAAATTTACTCTCATTTCCAACGTGCCGTCATATATCCATCCCGAGTCTCTAGAAACGAACGTCTCAATCTGAGCAAGGAGTAGGAAGATCACTTTATTTTCATATATCTCCTCCAAGTTTATCGCGGTAAATATATCACATAGAGTCGTGTTGAAATAACCTTTTTCAATTCTACCTTCGGTAGGATGCCTAAACTCGCAGATGAGGGTACAATTTACCTTTATCGAGTTATTTGCAATTGATTCTTTTACCGTCTTTACGTAAATACCTCCGCACGCAACGAGAAACTGTACAGGATCCTTATAAGGTAGTTCATTGGTAATAGAGTACGTCTGTATGCGTCGGTTGTACGCCTGTTCGATAAGTTTGATAGAGTCCTAGCGGCTCCAGGTAAAGCCTAAACTGTGTAAATCCTATACCTAAGTTTCGTGACAGAGTCATAAGTCTTTGGATCTGTACGTCTATATCTTACTGTCCAAATATCATTACGCTCGAGGTCTTAATTTGCCCGGGTATATGTTCTATGTAAGCATTATATACCTTCCCATCGCGAGGAGCGATATCATGTCTCAGGTATTTAATTAAAAGTTGCTCATTAGAGGTTACTTCATCGAGGGTATACACCTTATTCCCGTTAGTCTGTCGAGATACGATGATAGGAGATGAAAGGCGAGCTCGTTTTGCCGGAGGTCCTGACATGTTTCTAAGTTCGCGCGCTATGCTCTAAGCAGGCACTAACCTCCTCGCATTTTTCTCTTCATTTCTGCACGGCTTGCTCTAGGATCTCATCTAGTGACTCTGAGACAGCTATAAAACAAACAAACAGGAACACCCAGTTAGTGTTTTTTTTACAGATAGCAGATCATGAAGCTATGATATACAAACATTGAAGTAAAAAAGCTAATGTCTTAACTCGTGGCCAATTCTTTTTTTTGTTTAAAAAGAAAAAAAAAATTTTTTACATTTCATTCATATTTGACTCTTATAGATTGACATGATTTTTTTAAGCACTAATATCTTAGTACTTTTTTTACTGATAGTCGATCATGAAGCTATGATATACAGACATTGAAGTAAAAAATCTAATGTCTTAACTTGTGAGAAATTCAATTTTTTTGTTAAAAAAAGAAAAAATTAATTTTACATTTAATTCATATTTGACTTATAGATTGACATGATTTAAAAAAAATTAATTTTACATTTAATTCATATTTGACTCGTATAGATTGACATGATTTTTAAGCACTAATATCTTATTTTACAAAAATTGAAGTAAAAAGCTAATGTCTTAACTCGTGGTCAATCCAATTTTTATGATATACAGACATTGAAGTAAAAAATATAATGTCTTAACTCGTGGCCAATTCAATTTTTTTTATTAAAAAAAAAAATAGTTTTAAATTTAATTCATATTTGACTCATATATTGACATGTTTTTTAAAACACTAATGTCTTAGTACGTTGTTTTTTTTTACAGATAGCCGATCATGAAGCTATGATATACAGACATTGAAGTAAAAAAGCAAATGTCTTAACTCGTGGACAATTCTTTTTTGTTAAAAAGAGAAAAATAATTTTACATTTAATTCATATTTGACTCTTATAGATTGACATGATTTTTAAGCACTAATATCTTATTTTTACAAAAATTGAAGTAAAAGCTAATGTCTTAACTCGTGGCCAATTCAATTGTTTTGTTAAAAAAGAAAAAATTAGTTTTACATTTAATTCATATTTGACTCTTATAGATTGATATGATTTTTAGGCACTAATATCTTATTTTACAAAAATTGAAGTAAAAAGCTAATGTCTTAACTCGTGGTCAATTCAATTTTTACGTTAAAAAAGAAAACATTAGTTTTACATTTAATTCATATTTGACTCTTATAGATTGACATTATTTTTAAACACTACTATCTTAGTACTTTTTTTTTACAGATAGCCGATCATTAAGCTATGATATACAGACATTGAAGTAAAAAAGCTAATGTCTTAACTCGTGGTCAATTCTTTTTTTGTTTTTTTGTTAAAAAGAAAAAATTAATTTTACATTTAATTCATATTTGACTCTTACAGATTGACATGATTTTTAAGCACTAATATCTTATTTTTACAAAAATTGAAGTAAAAGTTAATGTCTTAACCCGTGGCCAATTCAATTTTTTTGTTAAAAAAGAAAATATTAGTTTTACATTTAATTCATATTTGACTCTTATAGATTGACATTATTTTTAAACACTAATATCTTAGTACGTTGTTTTTTACAGATAGCTGATCATGAAGCTATGATATACAGACATTGAAGTAAAAAATGATAATGTCTTAACTCGTGGCCAATTATTTTTTTGTTAGGTAAACGATACAAAAACTAAAACATTAAAAAATAATAATAAAGCTTGATAACTAAGGAGATTTAAAAAATGAAGAGTAGGTATTCATAAAATAAACTATAACATTGGGTGTGTTATATTAAGACGGATAAAATGATATACACACAAATTTGAATGCACGCTTACCTTCAAAGTTTAAGATGGCCGTCTTGCTAAGCTTGGAGATACCCTTGTATACGAGCATCAACTCCCCCTTGGAAATGTCTTCAAGCTGCGCGTCGGTAAGCAGTGAGATACGGTTAGGTAACCTCACATTATACTTCCCGTCTAATACTGTGAGGACTCACCGGCCAAAGCGTGTTGTCAACGCTTTTATACTCGTTACGCGGTAGCCGTGACCGACCTCTAAATCCGTCAACTTTCTCAGTACGATCTCGCTCGACCCAACCGTGCTTAATAATACTGCCACGTATTCGCTAGACATTGTTAATCTTTAGAATGTAGAGTCTAGCTAATGATTTCTCCTAGAAGGTTAACTCTATATAGAAGGACAAGGATTCTCTTTAGAATGTAGATGGTAGCTAACGATTTCTCCTAGAAGGGTTAGCTCTATATAAATGGAGAAGAGGATTCCAAGCCACGCCCTTTACAGAGCGTGTGACTTTGACTGGTTCAGATCGTCACGTAATCTTCTCAGGGTGAAGTATAATGACTCGGAAAGTTCATAGTTCATCTTGCACAGATGTTCACGTGTGAACCAATTCACGGAAGAACGGAAAAAGATTATTACTGTTCCCACAACCTACATTCTAAAGTTTATTACTAAAGCCCGCCGTTCACAAGCACGATTAAGATCAAGGGATACTTTTCACAAAAAACCCCCTCAGAGAGAAATAATATTACAACCCTAGGAAGAGATATTCTTTTAATATTATTACAGTTCCCACTCGTTCTAAAATAAATTTATCACTGAAACCCACGTAATGAGCGGAAGTCAACCACCAGCATAAGATAACCTAGATGTTATCGAGATTCCTGTCCTACAGCACCTGCTTGCAGAGGGGTGCCGGAGAGAAACATACATCTGATAGCCTACAGGATAATAAATATCCTCACAACACCTCTTCAGGGCTCGCCGCTCCGATAGAACTTGCCTCCCACCCACCCGTCCATACCCTCGACATCCCACCGACCGGAAAAAACATCGTGCTCATTTAAAAAAACACCTCACACCACTTCCGCTCTGAAAACTCCCTGTTCATTTAAGGAGCTATAACTATAAGAAAGAAGCCGTCTCACACTACTTCCGCCCTGATATTCCTCTTTCTACCCTACTTATCGGGTATTTTTTTAAGCAGTTAATGAGCTGATTAGATCAATCCGCCCTCTCAATGGCCTCCTATACTATAAATTGTTTAGTGTTCACCTTTTGACTCTTTTTGGCGTGGCATGTTCACGCTTGAATTTTACACTTCATTAAATAGTTTCTATTTACTACCTTTTAGATGGGTTCCTTAAGCAGTGTGCTTGCTATGCCTATACATCTAATCTACACCTTTATTTCAACATTTGATTGTGTGCACTGTTATGATGAACCATGACTGTAACTGCGATGTATTAATTGGAGCTTTTAATTCCCTAACTAGTGGGACATGGTATGTACCTCCTTATTGTGACCTTGAAGTTCACGCTGTATGTTATGTACTTAAAATTTATATATATTTAATAAATTATTGTAACCCTTGTATTTAATTCTTTGTATTTAACACCCCTCCCCTTTTTTTAACCATTAAGGCGGGTTCAACGCGTAGAGCTTGATATTGACCTATCAACTGAAGCTTTCTTGGCTGCATTACACAAATTTATTGAAAGAGGAATATGCGCAAATCCATACAGTGACAATTTTACCAACTTTACATGAGTGAAGAATAAATAGAGAGACCTGTATACTATGTTTCAATCTTAGCAGAATGTTGTGTCATACATCAATTTGCTAGCACTACTGGAATTAATTGGAATTTGATACTCCCAGCCTGCCACATTTTGGTAGGTTATGGGAGGCATTCATAAAACCCATGAAATATCACATACCACATGTGGTAGGCACCTCATTCTTGAATTTTGAAGAGTTGTGTACCCTCTTGCATCACAACGAGACATGTCTAAATTCGTGACCTATCCTTTACATATCCATTGATTCAAGTGATCCATTCGTTTTAACTCCTGCACATTTCCTGATTGGATAAATTCTTATCACCATCCCTGAGCCAGATCTAAATAGTCTTAAGGTCACTATGTTGTCCAGATAATCCACAGATGCACCAACACCTCTGGAAGTGATGGTTAACAGAGTATATCACACAGCTTCAGCAACGCACCAAGTGGGTAAAAAGGCTTTAATCTTCAACCGGGAACACTTGTACTGATCAAGGATGATCACGTGAGTCATCCATAGCAGATAGCGCTCGTCTAGGAACTGATGCGTATGTCTGAGTGGTGACTCTCAGAACAATCAAGGGAAAGTTGACTCGACCAGTAAGACAATTATGTGTGCTTAAAATTTCAGACAATTAACTTTACATAGTTTTAGTTTTGTCGCGTGGTAAATTAATTGTTTACTGAAGACTGTTGTGTTTATTTCTTGATGTGGTTAATTAACCTAGTTAAGATGGGCGTTGTGATCGAATCAGCTGTCTGTCACGATAACGTGATAGTTCTCATTATCACTATTTGGAGTGAGCTTCCAACAGCTATGTTTGTTTCAACTGCTACACGCTGGATATCGTAGGCTATACAGAAGACAGTATGTGTGTGTTTTTCACTACGTTAAGTTAAGGAGACTGATTCTTTTTCTTTTGTTCTGTTACTAATAAAGGAAAGGAGAGTAATATTGTTGTTTATTGTAAACTTGTTTTGTGTGTGACTTAGTAAATATATGTAATAAACCAACATGATGTAAATATGTCTTTAATAATTATTGGTCCTCCAAAACAGCAAAACACAAAATTCTAATAAAATATCTGCATTTCTTGCAACAGCTTTCCTATCATTACCCAACAAATTTAAATCATCTGAATATCCTAATAGCTGCATAGTACCATTTAATGTCCACCCTTCCCTACTCTCTTGAATTACCCTAATAAAATACTTTAAGGTTAGATTAAAATTTAATGTGGAAAATGCCTTTCCTTGGGTCAACCCATTTTGTATTGAGAAATTATCAACACTTGTAAAATATAAATAATAATAATATATGTTATCAATGTTGACTGTAAAGTTATTTTTAAACACTTTATTTCTATGAAAACTTAAATTCAATTATTTACAACTGAAAATGTTGTGTGTGTGTGTGTGTTACGGATGTCTCAAGACACTCGTGTTTGCAATTAACCTGAGTGCAACAGAGCTGATTTGTAAACAGTATTGTTCTTCAACACAAATTCACCCTTATTCTGTGTAGGTAGAATATTTCGTTACTCTAGCTTGGTCAGTACATTCTCCTTAATATGTACCAAAAATAATAATAATAGAATCTCCTCTTAATTACTACTTTTTGACCGTAGGGCCCTTCTCAGTGAGCGTATATAGAGATATACTAAAAAACGCAAGTCCAAACGCACTCATTGTGAAAAAAAATCCATTAATTAAGGGGCTGTCAGAATGGCACCATTTCACTTGAAAATGCAGTGCCGTTAGTAAAGTAATGTAATAGCTTGGGCGAGTCATAGACCAGAGAGTTCTTGGTGACGTGACTTTTATTTTATTATCTCACTCAGACTTTCCTTCCTTTTAACACACTCCAGGTTTACTTTCTTTTATCCCGCCGCCAAATAACATTTAGGGGAGAAATTGACTTTTCCAGGACGTTGCAGTTGATATAATTTCAATAAAACTAAAGGATCTGTTTCATGACCATGAATATAACTACTTCAAGAAAGTAGCTAGAAGAACTGCTTCAAGACGGAATTTAATGAGATTGATTGGAAACAGTAACTAGAGAAACTGCTTCAATATACTTAATAAATAAACAGTCTAGGCACAGTAACTAGATAAACTATTTAGAGTGAAACAGTTGGTGAGACCTGACCCCATTCACACTCCCGGTCTCACTACCAGTCCGGGCTGTACGCCTTTAACTAGAATCATTGCGTAGGGATGAGAAAGGCGTAATTTAAAGGACTTTTATTTTCAGCACTTAGTCCTACTACCTGTTAATGTTGTACGCTTGTATACTAATTGCGCTAGTAAGTTGGGGAATAATAAGGTTTAATTTATAGGAAGTGTGCCTGCATTTTCTTGGAAGGAAAAAAAGAAAAATATTCTGGAAAAACAATCCCCAGTACACCCGACCGGGATTTAAAGACCATTCTTTCTATCGTTGGCAGTCTTGTACAACACTAGAGTGATGCCTTAAATCATTCAGACACCCAAGCATGTTTTTAGGAAATGTATTTGCATTTGCATAGAGGAAGTATGGAAACCATTTTGGAAAAAACATCTTCAATAAACCTTACCGAGGTTTGAAACTCGATATCCTGTCACTGACAAACCATACTAGATTTGTTTGATATTCAGGCCGTTTAGCCCTCAACAGGGGTGTACTTGAAGGTTCCAAACTACCTATGCTCCTTTGGCAGGGGTCTACCAGCAGGATAAAAGAGGCCTGGGACGATAAATATGATGTCCATTAACATACATTTATAAATAGCACTCTGGCTAAGATTAAGTGTAAATTAATAATAATATTTAGCACCGCGTCTTACTACCCGTTCGGGTTATACGCTTAAGTGTAAATTGAAAAGGTAAGGGGAAGTATTTATATTTTTATTATTATTTAATTTAATTCAGAGGCCATTTAAGCCACATTTTCAATGATTCCGTCTCTATTCAGTGCACTTTAAACAACAAGAACTTACAAATGTTTAGACAGTTGCTGGGAGGCTATTTTTGTTATTGACCTATTCAAGTTTGTGAAATGATCCTTCAACCACTAGTTCTGTAGATTAAGAAACTAATAAGAACAGTCAGTATTTACTAAAATTATTTTACATTTGACATAGAAAATTGTTTATAAACAACTCCAAGAAACAACTATGTTTTCCGGGCATTCTCAGACTCGAACATTGAAAATTTTTATTCAATTTTAACAAAAGCGATAATTGATATAATTGTTTAAAGTAATATTTAATTTTTATTTTCTTCATATATCATACAGGTATATTTATATGGAACACACTGTATAAAATACATACAAACACCAGCACCGTGGAGCTCTCGCCTGTCAACAGCACTAGAACAAATTGAAACAATAAAAAATGTATGCATGGTGGCAGCTTACTTTAAGGCTTATTCCCTTCCATGAACAAGGGGTTTGAAAATAGTAAGCTTTATAAAGTAGCTGCGATAGCTCAAATACAACTGGGATAGCTCTTGGTCCACCCCTGCCCACTGATAAGGGATAACTGATTAATTAATTATGACCAATTACAGTTTGTTAATGTTGTTAGCCAATACGTTGGTGATATATAAAAAAATACGGTGTTATTATAATTGAAGTAGTTCATATTAGACAAATTATAATTTGAATGTCGACCACATGAAAACACACTATAATCCCGTTGACTAATCCTTAGTTTTGTGAAAAGTGAAATGTTTTTGTTTGAAAACCACTTAAATTATTTAATTTACAAGTAATACTCTACAGTTAAGTTTCTGTAGGAAGAGCCTTATCTGACAGTAAGAAAAGGTTACTAGGTCTACTTTCACCTATTCATATGTCAATTTCATGTGATTCGCAGCTATCCATTCCTTTTTTACACAACCTAACTGGATTCCTACCTTCCTCCCATGCATTTCTTTAAATACCTATTCTAAACATCACCTAAAAGTTATATCTATTAAATAACAATAATATTATAGTAAAATGTCATCTGTTAAATATTTATTTGTATTTTTTAAACGCCATTCCAATGTAAACTGCAGGCTACTCTACCTACACCTTAACAGCCTAGATAGTATTCTAATAAAATGATCCAATATTAATTTTAGTGTACATATATTGTAGACATAAAGCGTTTGATTCAACTTCACTTATTTAAATAGGACGGAGTACAAAACAATAGAATATTTGGATAGTATTTTCTAGACAATTATGAACTCCATGCGCCCTAATTCCACCTAAGACACATTTAAGATAATACCCTTTTAATCTTGAAAGAATAAACCGAGCTAACCAATAAGAAACAGTAAATATATTAAATGTTTCCAAATTTATCAAATCTTGAAAAATAAGTGTCACATCAATAATTACATAATTTTCATATTTTTATACTCCATATTAGTGAGAAAGTGGACTGAGTATCAGGTCCATCTAATTAGGTTGGTCAATGACGACGGAGAGGTGCGGCCCAGACAGCCATTACTTTTGAAATACATGAAACAAGGAGATGAACATTCCCCGTTAGCTTTTTATCAAGCCCTGGATTATGCTATTAGGGTAATACAAGAGTGTAGGGAAGGGAAGACACTAAACGGTACAAGCAGATATTAGAATATAAAGATGATTTATCTTTAATGGTCAATAGTAAGGAAACTGATACAATAAATGCAGAAATTTGAGTAGAGTCTAGTAATGAAATAGTTTTAGAAGTGAATGCTGAAAAGACTAAGTATATGACTACAAGGATAATACTGTAACAAGATTAGTGCTTAACAGTGGGACATGTGTGCTCTCATTGTTTACCCTGGCTGCGCTCCTTGTTCTCTCTGTCTCCCTCCTTGTCTAGCAGGTAGGTAGTGACCTTCTCACTTGACTGGGGGGATTAGAGTGGCCAGGGAGGTGCGGGGGGAGGACGGAGACACGTCTGGAAGAGTCGGTATTCTTTTTATTCTGGACTCTTAACTTTAGAAATGGAGGATTCCAGACCCTTAGCTGTCACCACCCCTATATAAACAAGCTCAGCGATAGCCGTGCAGAGAAGAGTTCAGTTCAGTTCTTGGCTCTCAACCAGTGGGACTGGGAGTGGACCGGTGTTTGTGTCTCGCGGGTCATCGCAGTGTATCGTGTGCGGGACAAGTGTTGGACTAAGTACACGGGTGATGTAGACATTTTATGTTACTGTGTTAATGAACATGTTTGTGACTGTATTTAAATATTTGAATAGTTATTAGGTTTTTTAGAGTTGTTAATTTATTTATTTAATTTACTTATATCTCTGTGCTCTATTAGTTTAATTAAGTTACAGACTTGTTTATGGTTATTTTTATTTTACTTAATTACTTGTTTAGTTATAATTAATTTAGATATACAGTTAATTAGAGTGTGTATGTAAGTGGTAATTTTAATAATCATAACCTTGAATATTCCGTGGGCATTTTTATTCGTGTTTGGTCGGCAACCTACCCCAATATCTCTAAAAGAATTCGTGGTTCACACTTTCACGTGTGAACGGCCTGTGACCCTCCCAGGTCACCCCCCCCCCCCACGTTACAATACAGATAATTTAGAGATTACAGTGAGTAAAATATCATTAGAGAAGGTTAATTAGTTTAAATATTTATGAAAAATTTTAACCAGCTGTAAGAATATAAAAGTGGAAATTAGAAAAATAATACATTTTGGAAATGCATGCTTTTACTTTGTAAAATATTTGATTACATTTCGCCTGCTGTATATGAATGTAGTACTCAGAATATTCAAAACAATAATTTTACTGGTTGCTTTCCATGGTTCTGAAACATGGTATCTTACCTAACAGGACGAAAGCCAATTTAGGATGTTCGAAAACAAGATGCTTAGGGAGATAATTTAGTCAGAGAAGTGATGAGGCTACCATCACATGGATAAGACGTGTGTTAGACTCTCACGATCATACCATCATACGGATAAGACGTGTGTTAGACTCTTACGATCATACTATCATACAGATCAACGGGTGTTAAACTCTCACGATCATACCATCATACGGATAGGACCTGTGTTAGACTCTCACGATCATACAATCATACAGATAGGGCGTGTGTTAGACTCTCACGATCATACCATAATACTGATAGGACATGTGTTAGACTCTAACGATCATACACTCATACATATACAATGTGTGTTAGACTCTCACGATCATATCCTAATATGGATAGGGTGTGTGTTAGACTCTCATGATCATACCATCATTCGAATAGGTCATGGTTTAGACACTTGCGATCATATCACCATACGGATAGGACGTGTGTTAGACTCTCATGATCATACCATCAAACAAATCGTACATGTGTTAAACACTGTTCCATGTGAACCTATTTAGAGCTCCACTAATAAGCTCACATTACGAGTATACGACTTTTGTAACCAGCCTCCCTCATCATCCCAATCAAATAATGGACAGAGGTAGAAGCAAGAGAGTTATAATTTTTATTCCTTCAAACATAATACAGATCAATGGGGGAGCGGAACATTAAAGATTACAAATACCAAGTGCCAGTCTGCGCCCGATGGGCTAAGTGACATACAAACACATGTCACGGCCAGAAGGGCGATACAACCATAACAAGGCAATTGCTGCCTTATAATAAGGCCTTAGAAATGGCACTGTTAACGGGTGACCCCGATCTGTTGATAAATTGGTCTCCTTACACTCGTTAAACGTTACAGTTCTCAAATAATAGCACAGGCCTAGCCTAAACTCTGGCATAGCCCAAAGGGGGTCAAGACCCCATAGTTAACTAACACAGCCGAGAGGCCTATCAATAGCATCAAAGTGAATACAAAGTTTCCAAACCCAACAATAATAACTCCACCCAATTAAGTAATAAGTTAGACCCCGTTGGGAGATTTATGAACTAGACCCACTAACAATCCTAGGTATATAAACATATAAAAAAAGGCGGAGATTATCCCGGCTAACTAACAACCCCATGTATACAAACGATAAACATTACTTAAAACACCCGTGTTTCTCTTAGATGGTCTGCGGCCCTACATTTATCCACCTTTCTGTTTATGCAGAAAGAACATAAACATAACTTCCTATTATATATGGCCTCCAAGACAAAAATGCACCAGCGTGCGAATATTCCGCGAAGCGGAGATTTGAAATATTAACACGAGAACCAGATGGGTTCCCCCTTTAATTGCCATAGTCGTGAAGACGACTACCAATACCCCGCAGTCATGACTATTCGTTAAATAAATAAAGAATATAAATATCTACAAATTTATACGAAGTCCAAAACATTGAATTTTGAAAATATAACTAGGATTTTAAGCCAAAGAGAATTTTGATTAATTATGACGAGCCCACTTATGAAGTAAGACTCTTACCTCCTAAAAGCCCTGAGTATAATGCGTGCCAACACATCGCACCACAACACTTTTATACCCTGAAGTGATCATATGCTCTCAGAGTGGAAGGATAGGGGGGGAATTATCCAGAAGCATCCACAGAGTCCTGGAGCTATAAGCCACACGCACAACATAGTCTGTCGAAGGTTCCATGATGATCCATAATGTTCCATAAAGTTCTGGATGGAAGCACCCGGCGATGTTCACTTGTTTTCTCGATTGATGAAGGGAGAAGGGGAGTGCCTCTCCGCCCCGCCCATGGCGAACTTCTAGCGCCGGCTCAGTCAGAAGTAGTGCGCGTTGAGGGTAGTGTCTTGCGTCATGAAGTTCATTCCATGCGAGTCAACAGGGACAGCATAAGGTGAGCGATACAATCATCCCATGTTTCGTTGTGACAAGGTTACACTTTAAACAGGAGAGGCAAAATTTGAAATGTTAAATATAAAGATACAAGACATATGCAAAATTTATTTGACTATCAAAATCAAAAATATGATTATTTCTTAAAAACAATAATGTTTACAAGCAACCCAAATATTATATCAAAGATTTACAGAGCACAATGGCAGCACATATAAGTGAATTGTTCAATCTTAAAGGTATTGCAGACTGCAATAATTGTAGACTATTTACAACGTGTTGAACGTATGCACAAAACAGGAGTAATGAGTGCTGGGTCGTAAACACATAATAGGAGCAATGAATGCTGGATAACTAGAGCTGTCTTTAGAAAACAAGGAAGACAACTCTCTCTAAACCTAATTCCTCAAAGTAGTACATTAACTCTTACTATAGCTAAGGTATATCTGACCTGTAATTGTTGACCTAGCTACTAGAGATAGAACGTGCTGCCGAAATCAAGTCAAAAATTCGTAAACTCTTAAATAGGTTACTAATACATCCAAACAGCACGCGGCAAACAAAATAATACTTTTAACAAACCCAATCCTTTACTGCACTAATTTAAGGAGAAACAGTTACCAGCCTAAACTATACTAACCATTACCTTCCAGTTACCAATCACTTACTCTGTTGAGATACGAGCTGAGCGTGACATTTCCGCGACAGGGATTCAAAGGATTTTAAGCAGGACATATAAACTTCAGGATTTCTCCCAACTAGGATAGCCTGCTAAAATGAAATTGCAACACAGGGCTTGTGCTAAGTGTTACGCAACTAAAGCACTAGTAATATCAACATGACTAATATGGTATTGACTAAACCGCACCAGATGGGCGCTGTCCCCATTAATGTATATATATATGTCTGTCTGTCCCTGTCCACGGATCCGAAATGGATCCGAATGGATTTAGTTCAAATGTGATTATCTTTGGATTTATAGGGCTTTAACTCCGGACATGTTTTATTAATTTTGAACCAAGCCAATTTTCTTTTTTAATTTCTTGAAATTAGTCTATAAAGATTTTTAATAAAATACCTAACTAAGATTGGTTTGATATGACCAATAGCATTGTATTATTAATTTTAAGGAAAAAAATTATTTGGAAGGTAGATTTTTTGCTGTGGAATTTTTTTTTTAAATAAAAAATATTTCTAAAATGTATAACAATTTTGTTTAAAATGGATATCTGTGGATAGTGTGGTATGACAAATAACCTCATGTACTTGTTTTTGGGGTATAAACTCATCTATGGGTGGCTAACCGATTTTTCAAAAGCTTGAAATAACTTTTATATTAGCCCTAACGATTTGATTCTAAATGCGTATCCTGAAAGTTTTTGAAATTACAAATAGAACTTTTCACTGGTTTTTCAGGTAAAAATTTATTTGAGGGTTGTTTACTCATGAAAGATTCTCGAAAATAATAAGTAATTTTAAAATGGCTCTACCAAGTTCGTTTAAACTGTATATAATTGGAGGTTTGAAATGACAAATAAAACTGTATACTTGTTTTTTTGGGTTAGATTCGTTAAGGGTAGCTTACTAATGATGTTTATTTGGTTTGAATATTTAAACAAATGGCTGTAGAGATTTGTTTCAAAATAGATAGAAGTGATATTAAGGCTTATTTTATAATTTAATGATTATAAATACATTGTTTATTCTAAAAAAGAATCTACAGTAGATAACTGAAGATTGGTTTCTATAAATTTTGAATACTTTGGAATCTATCTGTTCTGATTTTGTTCAAAATTTGTATTGGGAGACTATTTTAGATGATAACAAATAGTATATATATATATATATATATAGTATATGTATATATGTATATATATATATATGTATATATGTATATATATATATATATATTAAATATATTAATTTAATGGGAGTTTACTTACGACAAATTATAGGAAAGTTGAATTTATTCAAATCTACCTTGAAAGATTGCTTTTAAAATGGATTTCTCGGAGAGTAGTTTTTCATGATAACCAAGCATATGTTTTAATTTTTACAAATTACAAATAATTTAAGAGTTGTTTATATAATACATTATTTTTGAGAATTGGTAATTTTTTAACATTATTTGAGCAATTTGGTAAAAAATTTAAAAATCAATAGTGTTTATTGTGTTGTCTATTGTGATGTGATTGTTTTTATGAGTAAACCCAACTTTAGGGTAATTTAATGAATGCTCATACCACTGTCCCACTGTACCACTGTTCTGCTAATATTTCGCATGAATATAACTTGAACATCCGGTTTACATACATTGTCCATGGGCCAGATACGAATTGGGTGGAATTTAGTATAATTTGGAGGGATTGAACGCCATTTAAACAAGTGATTAAAGAAACTACACAACGTGCTTGCAATCCGCTTGCATAGTAAAATTAATTAAACATCAAAAGATGTTTAAAAATATCTCCGAAATCTTTTGCGGTACTACACATATAATTTTGAAGGCCATCAACATAGCGATAAAAGGTCTTTATTGGAAGTTTAATTTGGAAAGTAACATGGAAGAATTTATTTAAAATTTGTTTAGGGACATGCGTCAGGCTTATTACAACTTTTACTATTGTAAAAAATATATGGCTACTGCGTTGAATTGAAAATCTAAAGATGATTTCCACAGTAAGTTTCACAAACAGTTCAGGTTTATGTATCGGACAACGTCCAAGGTAACACCTACTAGACGAGTCACTTACTTAGACGCTTTCACGTGCAGGATGTGACCTTGAGTTTATATCTGTAATTGCTGTTGTGTCATTTTATGGGGAACGGCATGGGCTGTAGCCTAGTTTGTGGGTTCTCTGGGTATAGTGAGGAGGTGGCGGGAAGATGGAATCTGAAAGTGAAGCTAGTGTAGCAGCTAACTTCAGTCTGACCCTTGGTTTGTAGCCGAAGTGGTTGTTTTATAAGTTACAAGCACTTCGTTAGTTGCGGTTTTCTTCGGGACTACTTGTTTTACAAAACGAGAATCGGAATGCGTGAGTTCATGATAGTATATTGAATTTTTGTTAATCCCTTGATTGTTTTAATGATTGATTTAAAAAAGGAAATGTCAGAAGTCGGTGTTAAAACTAAGCGAAGGAAATTAGTGTTTAGGTGTATTGTATGTGTGAATGAGGAAAACATAAAAAACTAGCCACGTTGAAGGACCTACAATCTTGGCATGTTCTTCATAATGCTGCTGCCATTCGTAACTTTACGCCATCTTGTTGTAGGTAATAATTGATAATGCAACTCCAACCAGTATTGTGTATTGCCATCGGCATTGTCGGTCAAATTCTACACATAAAATATCACTAGAAAAACTTCGTATTCAATAAATTAATAAGAAAATATTGGCATTCATTTTTTCAGATTTGTAAGTTGACATAAGATCGTTGAACAGTGAAGAACCTTCAGAAAGTGAGTACAGCAAATATGCATTTTTTGTAAACACCAAAGTAAATATATAAAGTGAGCGTGAACTATAGAAACATTAACATAGGCTGCAGAACTGATAGCAGACAGAATCATTCAAGAACACAACAATGCAATGAAAAAAATTCTAGCAGTAACATCTCGAGATAATGTTGCTGCAGAAGCCTATTACCTAATATCATGCTACAAAGAATATAGTCGTAAAAGGAACTTAAAAAGATATTGCTTCCTGTATCCCTATTCAAAAGCTGGAAAAGCCACTACACTGAAATACACAAGGTCATACATGACAGTTTGTATTCAAAGCTAAGAGTTATCTCTCTTACTGATATATTAGATAAGTTTCAATCAATAATGTGAAGTAAGGGTGTAGATGGCATTGATTTATCAACAAAGAAAAACTTTCGGTCAGGATGGTACCTGACGTAGAGTTCATAAAGGGCAATGCATTATTGAAATATTCATCACAGAGTATGTGAGACTATTGAAACTACTTAAGGAGGAGCAGATGAATTCTAACTCTGGAGAAGTTTATCTAACAGCTAAAATCTTAAGATGAAATTTAAAATGTTGATTTAACAGGGCAAACTTGGCCACCTAATCCTGAAGCCCTTGTTTGCGATTATGTAGCATGGTTTGAAAAATTAAAAAAATGTTCTTTAATGTATTGATTAGAGGCCAGGAATAAACCAAAACAGAAATTGTATTACAGTTATCGTGATAAATTTCTTAAAACATTATACGAGGGGTTTTCAAAGGACAGATAGTGACCACATAGCATATTTTGCTACCTTATTCTGTCAAAAGGATAACAAGGAATGTAGAATTAATAATAATATTGAACTAGTTGGGTCATGAATATTCTTACACAAAACTTCTGGAATTAGACATGGCTATCGCCCTTCAGAAAATTGATTCTTCTGAAGGAATCAACATCCCTCTTCCTGCTTCAATCTACGTTGGAGTGTCTACAATAAATGATTATGACAACATTAACCATAAAGAGGAATTTCTAAGTGATATGGGTACTTCAAACAAGTTAAATAATTTTATCGTGCAGCCATAATCCATGACATTCTTGCCATCAAGGAAATACATTTAGGTAAATCAAACTATATATTTTAGGTAGAGAAAAATCAAACCATATCAGCAGTCCTCGCCCGTTTACACTTCATTGACAAGAAAAAACCCAGTAACAAAAGTGAATTCTGATTTATCATACCTCAACTGTTTGGTATAGCAAGATTCCAAATAGAAAAACTTTCATTTGGATTCTCGCAAGAGATCTTCACAGCAAGACTGCATGCAACATACATATTAGAAATAATATTGAAGTTTCTGTGGATACCAAAGAATACCGTCTCACTATTAATGCTCCAGCTACTGTAATGTCTACCGTACGGGAAATTCTGGTACACACACAGCACATGCAAGAATCATTCGTTGTAGAGACCATGGTTCTAGTTCTATATCAAGCGATGTTTGAAATTATCTGGTGGAAGCCATGATGGGAAGACTTCATGCCATTGCTGCAATTGTTGGTAAATTGTTTGGAGACTTGGATCTTTTGGATTTGATTGTGCAGTCTGGTGTAGTTACTGAAGGATCAATAAACAACCTATAGGAAGGAAAACATTACAGCAGAGTAACACGATTCCACAAGATCTTATACGAAGCACTTGTGCGAATAGTCTGGAATGTATCTCTGTAATTATCTGAGGGGAGTGAACCCAACAATTTACCATATATTGAAGAAACACATGCAGTCTTGAGGAAGCTCCAAGAAAACTTATGTTATGAAACCGTATATCAGTGTTTGAGAAACAAGCCCTCAAAATTGTTGCAGAATCTTTTGGCAAGTACTGTGAATTCATGTGGAATTAAAATTGCCTAATAGCTACGTTTTGGATGATATACATTGATTTTGTCGATATTCTTCTTGGCTTTATTAGTGGTAACAGAGGTAAACAGGAACCTTCATTATCCTTTACTAGGAAAATGATGTCCCGGTGTTTTGCAATATACAAGGTAAGCTTTGCAAGGTACCTTCCATTACACTTAGCTCAGGTGTCAAACATAGAAGAATCCAGTAATATTCTCACTCATTTCATGAATATAGGTTTATTTGTTCAGCTGCGAGGTTTCAATTATTTTTCCCAGATACCAATGAACCAAACATTAGAAGAAACTTTAAATAAGGACACTAAAACTGCTTGTGGAACACGTGGTTTCAGTCTTAAGTTTGGGACTGTTTCTCACTAGGGTCTTCTTTAAAGTGACTGGGTAAATCCCTTAGAAAGAGATACATTAGATTTCTTATGTTTATCAACAAGTGTTGTTTTATCAGAACATAAGGTCATGAATTTACTGTCAGCCTGAGATATGGGAGAAAATGCTTGCCACAACTTCAAGGAAGAACGACTGTAAAGAGGTGAAGTTTTTTTTTAACTTTTCAAGAAAATTAAGTTGAAGATGTGTTTTAAGGCCTAAGGTAGAGATTTTAAAACGGTCTATATCCTCCTCACTTAATGATGTGGATCACTTTCTCCCATAAGAATAGTATTGTCTCATTACTAAGTATTCCCTTCATACCGAAAAGATCACATTGATCCTTCCCATAGAGCCAGTGAGTCACTTTCCTCCTATAAGAATAGCATTGATCAGTGGTGGATCGGGAAATACTATTTTGAGGGTTAAATATATTTTCAAGTTTTAGCATAGATCCTTCTCACTATAGAGTTGTGTCACTTTCTCCCACATAGTCCCGACGGATCAGGAAAAAATATTTGGAGAGGGGAAGGTGGAGGATGGGAGGGGTAAACCAGATGATTCTAAAATAGTTACATTATTCATTGGATAACATTTTATAAATAACTAACATTTTATTATAATGTTACTACGTATTGGGTGTTACTCGTTTAGTCGTTTATTAAAACGTTTCCCAGGAAGTACTGCGAGGAAGCGGGTAACGTCACTTCCCAACTATAAATAATTTTAACAAAACTATTTAATTTTGATAAATTTGTGCGGCTTCACCTGATGAAATCGGGCTATGATACTGACAAGCACTCGAGCGTTTTACCAAATAAAATTATGTTATGTTTGCATTTTATCGTCTACACCCTCTCTCTCTACTATCTAAGAAGCTCCATCTCAAATATTTTGGAAAAAATACTTTATCTCTCTGGGTAGCAACCTATGTCACTACAACAATGTTGCTATCTCCTACATGTCTTTGATTTTCCAACCGACTTATTTAAGGGGGTTAAAAAAATAGCATTTTATTGGAAGTTTTTTATTGACAATCAGCAATTGTTTAATTGAAAACTTTTATAACAACAAAAACCACAATATTATTTAAGGCTTTTGTCCAATACATATAAAGTACATATAACATCCAGAAAATGAGTAGGAGCCACCTCCAAAAGGGCACGCTGAGAGGGGCTAGAGCGTATATTGACAATGTCTCCACAGTTTTTTATCTGGCAATCTTACTCTTCCAACAAACTCGAGCACAATAAAATTCGGTTCTCTTCCGCTGGCACAATGTTATAAATTTGTTATTCACAAGTTCGTTTAAGCAGTTGAGACGGTGGTATTCCACAGGTCTGACGCACTGCACAATACCTCCTAGTCCCAACAGGCATCCTGGTGAGCAGCATTTGGAGGTGTTTGATGTTTGTACTGAATAATATTGGAGAGCTTGGCGTAGGATCCGCAGCATTTAAACGGCATAATGTCAATTGGAGATGCAGCAAAATAAACACTCTCGCTCTACTCACCAACTGCGTTCCCTCCTCTCAACTTTTTCAAAATGTCACCGGTAGCTCCGATGAATCCGGCAGAGTCTACAAACACCTGAGCACGTCTAGTTTATTAATTCACTTTTAAACATCAGACTTTGTCCTCCGAGATATATCATACAGCGTGCTTTATATTTAAATCGCTTACAATCCAAATAATATATTGACTTTGGAAGGAAAACGTTACCGAATCGGCCCAGAACGTGTATGTAGTCGTTGGGCGTTTCACCTATAATTTTAACATTTGAATAATTTTTGTACATTGTTAAATCCTCGAGATTTACGGGTTCTTCGGACTTTACCTCCTGTGGTGGCGGGCACGCAGGTGATTGGTAGGTAGGCGACTCTGGTTGCGGGTACTCGGGCAACTCTGATGCCTGGTAGGTAGACGACTCCGGGTGAGGGTACTCGGGCGACTCTGGGGGCGGCAGCGGCGGCGGCGTCGTGAAGGACGGAGGCGGCTGGTGGAAGGGTGGTGGTAGAGGGCGTGGCAACATCGCCACAACATCCCCTTTGTGAAAATTGTAAACGGTGAACGTCATATCACACATGTATATCTCTTCGATTCTCTCGTAGGGTAGTACTTCCGTCGCTCTTATCGTGTGACAGGTCAAGTCGCAAAACTCGATATAGCCTCGCTACACTATTTTGTAAATTACTTGTCTATCACTCACCGCCACACTGTGAACATTCTCCCCGGTCTTTCCTATGACCCACAAACATTAAATTAATATATCCTGTTCTAAGCATGGTGAGCGTATTCGAGAGCTAAAAGTTTTGTACTAACCGCACCGCTGCCCGTTGTTGTCGTTGTTAACTGCACCATCTTTTAAAATCGTTCAACGTTCACAATGGTAGGTGAACCGGGTTTTACTCCTGCCCAGGTAAATACCAGTTTTTCTTTATTTAACTCACACACTTCTTCATCTTTAAGAGTACCAAAACGACAGGGTAGAAATACACAAAACTCACCGTCTAGATAGGCTATTAGGCGTCTCCCGAACTTTGTATTGACAGCTTTTAATTTATCCACCGAGTACTTTTGATCTACGGTTAGATCACACAATTTTACGGTCTGCAATGCGTCGACAATATTTACCAGCTGCTGTAACTTGTCCATCTTGAACCGCTCTACAAACGCTTATAAATAGACAACAAGTGGGTGCCCCTCTTTATAGCCACCCCCTCCCTCTCTCATTCGACGCCACACTGTACGAGAAGAACCGGGTCACGATCTATTCTTGTCTCGACTTGTCTCTTCTGCCCGCCAACCTGGAGCCAGGGAAAAACCCGTTGCCCGGGTCAATGACCTCAATATCTATTCTTATCTCAACTCGTCTTGTCGGGCCGACATACTGGCGCCAGGGTTGCGACACACTGACCTAGTTCTTGATCTATTCTTGTCTCATGAACCGCCAGGGAATACCCGTTGCCAGGGTCAATGACCTACATATCTATTCTTGTCTCAACTCGTCTTGTCAGGCCAACATACTGGCACCCGGGAAAACCCAGGTTGCCAAGGTCACGGTCTATTATTGTCCTGACTTGTCGACCCACCAGACTGGCGCCAGGGTTGCGAAATAACACGCAATGATTACGTCATTGGGAAAACCCAAGGTGGTCGAGGTCACGATCTATTCTTGTCCTGACTTGTCGACCCGCCATATTGGTGGCATGGTTGCGACAGGAGGGGGGGAGTGAAAGGCAGGGGAAACATTTATCACACACTCTACCACAAACGGTCGTCAGGAGAGGTTCGTGCCGGACAGAGCCTTGTTACGGGGGAAATCAATGTTCATTTTACCCCCGACAGCCATGGTGCAAGGTTCGTGCTGCTTGTTCCGGGACAGAGCCTTGTGACGGAGGAACCAATGTTCATTTTACCCCTGACAACCTTAGCGCTAGGTTCGTGCCGCGGCCTCATGCTCCTCCAAAATAAACTACAACGTCCTAATCAATGAATAAAAACTCTTAACACCTCAATCTTACCAATTAAATTATTAATTAACAATAATTAATTAGCAATACTTAATTAACAATTATTAATAATCAAGAACCAACAGGTCCAGGGTTGGTTAGCGAGGGGGCTGTAGGTAGAGGGGAAATGAGGTCAGGAGTGGTGGGAGGGCTGGAGGAGTACGGGTGGAGGGGGAAAACCGCCAGTCAATCAGAGAGCGAGGAGGCAGATTCACGTGACCAAATCCACCCAATCAGCGTCTTTGACAGGTAGTCCACCGCACTACTTGTGATATACTTTAATTCCTTTTCAGGGTTGAAATCCATCATATCAGGGTTGTTTCCTTCAGAATGCCTATTATAAATCTTAGACACCCAAACACGTATCCCCTTTTCAATGAATAAATGCATTTCAATGTCAGTTAATAGCTCCAACTCAACCTTGGTCATCTTTAAAATTGCCGTACATGCTAGTACAGGGCTTGTGAAAAAATGTAGACAGTATAATTTATAATACTCAGAACACAAATAGCAAAAGTAATCGAAGACGTCTGCTAAAAGTAGAACAGCACTTAAAACGAATAAATTTTGATAATCTTCCATTGTATTAATTTAAAAGTTATCCCACACAGTTCTAGCATAAGCGTAGTCACTTTCTTAAATATGTTCTTGGTGCAACTGATTATATAATGCGGATTTTGGTGGTAATTGACTATCTTTCAGTTTACTGCTTCAATCCATTTAGTCGTAAAGGAACACACCTTTTCGTAGCAGAAGATCAACTTTATCGAAAGGGATATTCTCATGGAGTAATTAAAATTGAGTTTTCCCAACATGCAACAGATTTTCAATCAATTTCTCAAGAGATGTGCTTAACAACTGGAACGAGTCAATAAATTGTAAATAGCCAAGACTGAATGTTATATACTTCTCCATATTGTTTGGAATACATGATGTTCTTCTGTCTGTAAACTTCCCAATTCTATGCATGATAATATGGGCGTAATATTTTTTTAAATTGTGTAGAATGACGGGTATTCTCTTAGAATATTGAAAATGAATATTACACTTACTATGAGATGCACCCCGATAAGCTCCACCGAGATGACAGTGGTCGTGGACGCGGTCTTGATCCAACTTTTTATCGCAGATACTACATACGCTAGCTGAAATAAATTCATTTTCTTGTTCAGGGGTGATGCGCATAGGGACAACATTTTTCTTCCTCTTAATGATCATGTTTTCTTCTTCAACACGTTTATGAAGAAAGGTATCCATAACATTTTCACTACCATAGACAACCGGAAGTTTCACACATTTACCTTCCGAATCGATGACTACATATGCAAATCCTGATGGCTTATGATTCTTCATTTTTGTAGTTGATGAGTGATTGGTGTTAAGTGCACACCCTGATATTTTAAAATTAAAGACTCAAAATCTGAATATATCACATACGGGAATTTTATCATATGTTTATATGTCGAAAATTTCAATATTTTATTCTCTTCCTCGGGCATCTGTATCTTCTGACCATCGAAATCAACACACCGCTCACTATGCTCATCCCTGAGATTTTCCTTGGAAAATCTATGCAAACAATATTAACAATAGTATGATTCACCATTGTGGCTGGTCAGTGAGCTTAGCAATCTGCTTATGTTCTTAATAAGACTATAATGTCCCCCATCCACATTGGAAAGAAACAACAAATCCACGCGATTGTCACAACTAACCTTAGTTATTCTTAAAGGGAATATTTCCCCTTGGTAGCCATACACATTAATAGATACAATATTTTGTTTTTCGAACTTAGTTATTTGTGGTATTTGCACCGGATATTCAATACTATCCATATTTACTTTACCTTCCAGTGATATATACTTATTCACTCGATTAACGTTCTTGTCAGTTGGGTATATAAATGCTATCACAGACTAAAGAAAACATTTACTGTCAGCATTTCTTATTTTTACTAGAGCATTCATATTTGTCAACTATTCTTGTAATGGAATATAGCTGGACGCATCCAAAGGAACATACTTAACTAGTTTAAGCTCTAAGTATTTCACACGGTCCTCAGACCAACCACTTCCTTTGTGGTGGAAAGAAGAAACTGCTTCAATCATGTAAGTGCATGCACCCTCAATCTGTGATTTTAATTCATCAGGACTTAAAGTGACCATACACTTTCTGCGAAAGTAAGGTGTGATTGATTCCTCTCCCTCCCCTCCAACACGATAGTACTCTACACAGGCAGATATATACCATTTAGGATTACCCATTACATTAGGTTGTTGGACAAGCGATGCTTGGGTTGTTGTAGTTTATTTTGAGGAACATACAGTCCGTGACGTTTCATTTAATTTCATATAAAAAACTCCAACACCCTAATCAATGACTAAAAAACAATTTAATTTCAAATAAAAAAGAAATATTCATATATAGAAATGCTATGAGTATACATAAATAAGCAATAATACAAGAACCAACATGTCTAGAATGGGATCAGGAGGAGAGGAGTTTGGCCAGAAGAATGGCGATAGGGTGGAGGGGAGGGGGAAAACCAACAGCTATTCAGAGAGCGAAGAGGCGTGGTCATGTGACCAATTTCAACCAAAAAGGGAGCTGTACTGTGGGGGAATTCTGGCTACAACATGTTTGTTTCCATTAAGCTGTAAGATATACTCGTAAATACATATTCTAAAACTATCAATATTCCATGTATACTTTTCGTGGTGTTAAACTTTTATTTGCGTTACTACTGAGTGATGATGTTCGAATCATGGTCGGGTAAACTATGGGTGTTTTACCCTCTCCCTCTACGCAAATACGGGCTCACTTCCTCTAAATTCAAAGTTCCAAATTATCAATCTATTAGCTTAATAGTAATTAAGTAGTTTGAGGTTTGACTCTATGCCAGGTAAACTAGGGATGTTTTCCACTCTCAAGATTATATAATCTATAGTCCTCACCAGGATGTTGCTATAATAAGTTGTAAATGCTCTATCCCTATCCTACTCCATTAGTGTAATTAAATTATTGTATGAGTAGTGATAGCTACAATTTTTTTTACTAATTATATTTACAGGCTAACACAAATCATTGAGAAATTATAAGTACCAATTTTCTTCACTAAATGGCACAGAATGAAAGTTATTAATAAAAGAATATAATTCTGTTATATCATAATAATTTATTCGTAAATAGTGAAATATAGAAGGAAACAGACCGTAACGCATGTGTTACCCGTAAATTAATTACCATATTTATTTATTTTATTTATAGGTGTATTATTTGGTGGTGAAATAATTGTGTACACACATATATTGTTACTCACAGATAAATAGTGTTTATAATTCGATATAAGGACTTTAACATTTTTCGCGCTAAGTGAAGAATGTCGTCAAATTCTCGTCTTTCCTTGTGTGAAATTTGCCTTCCACTTCTAGACAAGCGATAGTGAAAATAATTGTCAAGTCAACTATCATTAAGATTTTATCATTTATTCTCATAAAACGTGCTGTATAGTGAAGATTTTATCTGTTGGTTTCCGTACCACACGCTTGGTTAACTGTTAAAAATCTTTTACTATCCTTACTAACCTGGCACGTTATATGCGTTTAAAACACGGAAGTGGACATAAAATGGGTGATGAGTGTGGACAAGTTTTAGTCGGAGTGACAGCTTACAGCGACATATTTCCTCACATAGTCAGAAGGTGAAATCATTCGAGTGTGATAAATCAGTCAAATAATTTCATGGTGGGATAATCTATTACGACGTAAGCTAAAGAAATGTACTGCAACAGGAGAAACATCATTGGGGAGTGTTGTCAACGTTTCAAAGTCAAGAGAGCAGGAATCTATTGAGAATCTCGATATTGAATAAGATTACGATTCCCTCTAATTTTTCAGAAGCTTTGAATGGTACAGTCAAAATCATCAAGCCCTCTTTATAAAAAGACTCGCTATTTTTAGTCTTTATTAACGAAATAAAAAAGAATTTGGAAGCAACGCTTGTCCAACAACTTAATGTATTGGGTAATCCTAAATAGTATATATCTGCCTGTGTAAAGTACGCTCGTGTTGGAGGGGAGGGAGAGGAATCAATCACACCTTACTTTCGCAGAAAGTGTATGGTCACTTTAAGGCCTGATGAATTAAAATCACAGATTGAGGGCGCATGCACTTACATGATTGAAGCAGCTGCTTCTTTCCACCACAAGGGAAGTGGTTGGTCAGAGGACCGTGTGAAATACTTAGAGCTTACACTAACTAAATATGTTCCTTTGGTTGCTTCCAGCTATATTCCATTACCAGAAGAGTTGAGAAATATGAATGCTCTAATTAATATAAGAAAAGCTGACAGTAAATGTTTTATTTAGTCTGTGCTAGCATGTATATACCCAACAGACAAGAACGTTAATCGAGTGAATATATATATCACTGGGAAGTTAACTAAATATGGATGATATTGAATATCCGGTGCAAATACCACAAATAACTTAAGTTTGAAAACCAAAATAATGTATCTACTAATGTGTATGGCTACCAAGGGGAAATATTTCCTTTAAGAATAACTAAGGTTAGTCGTGACAATCACGTGGATTTGTTGTTTCTTTCAAATCTGTATGGGGGACATTATAGTCTTATTAAGAACATAAGCAGATTGCTAAGCTCGCTGACCAGCCACAATGGTGAATCATACTATTGCAAATATTGTTTGCATAGATTTTCCAAGGAAAATCTAAGGGATGAGAATAGTGAGTGGTGTGCTGATTTCAATGCTCAGAAGATACAGATGCCCGAGAAAGAGGAAAAAATATTGAAATTTTCGACATATAAACATATTATAAATATTCCGTATGTAATCTTTGCAGATTTTGAGTCCTCAATATTAAAATGTCAGGGTGTGCACCTAACCCCAATCACTCATAAACTACAAAAATGATGAAGCGTATTGCATCAGGATTTGCATATGTAGTCATCTATTCGGAAGGTAAATGTGTGAAACTTCCTCTTGTCTATGGTGGTGAAAATGTTATGGATACCTTTCTGGATAGAATACCCGTCATTTTACACAATTTAAAAAATTATGACGCCCATATTATCATGCTGAAAATTGGAAAGTTTACAGACAATAGAATATCAAGTATTCCAACAATATGGAGAAGTATATCTCATTCAGTCTTGGCTATTTAAAATTTATTGACTCGTTCAAGTTTTTAAGAACATCTCTTGAAAAAATGATTGAAAATCTGTTGCATGATGGGAAAACTCAATTTAAGTTACTCCATGAAAATATCCCTTTCGATAAAGGGGATCTTCTGCTACGAAAAGGTGTGTTCCCTTACGACTTCATGGATTGCAGCAGTAAACTGAAAGATAGTCAATTACCACCAAAATCCGCATTATATAATCAGTTGCACCAAGAACATATTTAAGAAAGTGACTACGTTCATGCTAAAACTGTGTGGGATAACTTTGAAATTAATACTGTGGAAGATTATCAAAATGTATACGTTTTAAGTGATGTACTACTTTTAGCAGACGTCTTCGAATACTTTCACTCTCTAGGTTTTGAGTATAATAAATTATGCTGTCTACATTTTTTTACAAACCCAGGACTAGCATGGGCGATATTTTTAAAGATGACCAAGGTTGAGTTGGAGCTATAAACTTACATTGAAATCTATTTATTTATTGAAAAGACGATACGTGGTGTGGTGTCTATGATTTCTAATAGGCATTCTAAAGAAAACAACCCCGATATGATGGATTTAAACCCTGAAAAGGAATTGAAGTATATCACATACTGGGATTGTAATAACCTATACGTAACTGTTATGTCTGATTGTCTTCCTCAGAGTAATTTTAGGAGGTTGAACAAGAGTGAAATAGCAGAGCTCAATATAAATTCAGTTGCTGATAATAGCACTGTGGGCTATATATTAGAATATCTAGAGTACCCGGAAGAAATTCATGACGAGCACAGTGAGCATCCATTTGCTCCCGAAAAATTCATAGGTACTCCTTAGGTGTTATCCCCCTTCTCTAAGTACATACAATCCAAGCTGAACTCTCCCAGCGGTGGGAAAACAGAAAAGCTATTTCCCTACCTAAACAGTAAACAAAACTATGTGGTACACTACCGTAATTTAAAACTATATATTTACTTGGGTATTAAACTCCAAAAGATACACTGAGTCCTAACTTTCAATCAGAGCGGTTGGTTGAAGCCATATATTGATTTTAATACATCCCGACGAAAAAATACATTAAATGGATTTGAAAAGGACTTTTTCAAACTGATGAACAATGCATTTGGGAAGTCGATGGAGAATCAAAGAAATCGTGT